>JAHDVF020000956.1:0-69643 GCA_022606425.2 Lepidostoma basale
GTATAATAAGCATGACATCAATTAGTTAGTAAATTAACCCATTACCGTCAAGGGTCATATTAGTTAAATATGTATATTTTTTCGGTTCTTATACGTACATATATATAACGGTGGAAAACAAACACCACACTTTGGTCGCATAGCATAAAATATCACATATCGCACTTGTATTTATAATGTAATATAATAACTTTGTATACCAAATTTTCGACTAGCGTCACATTAAAATTTACTAAAAGCGGTCCTGTTGTAGAAAAAAATCAACTTTCGTAAATCTCCCCACTCCCCTAGAGAAAAAGCCGGATATTATTAATATTAAATTCACCATTCTTCCCTCGTCCGTTCGTTCCATATGTCCAAAACATCTTAGTGACCCTTTCTTAATTTTATTTAGGACGCATTCATCCGCCTTACATTCCTTTTTTACTTCATCATTAGATATTCTATCATATTACATTGTTTTCCCGCACATTCTTCCTAGTGATCTCATTTATAGGCCTTTATCATGCTTTCATCCTTCTTTTGACAGCTCCAAGCTTCACTTCCATAAATGAGGGTCAGCACTAGAACTCCATTGTGCACTGCCATCTTTGCTTCAGTCGATATATTTCTATTTGCGGTAATGACTTTGAGTGCACCATTTATTTTGTTTCCAGATTCATTCCCTCTTTCGATATCTTCCTCCATTTTTCCATCTCTTGTAAACAAGCTTCCCAGAAAAATAAATTCGGTAGCTTGCTTTCAACCTTATTAAAATTTGATAATGTCTTAGACAGGCGAAACATAAAATTTATTAAGTTTTATGAAACTTCTAGAAAATGAACGTTTTCATAAGCATTATCGTTTAATTTTATAATTTATAATTTTTATCCTAAAGATATCAAATGCTCTATGTATAATACGTGTATGTGATCTGTTTCCATGTATATGTGGCAAATTAACAAAACAATTCGCAAAGTGACCTAGATAAGAAAGATGGGATTTGAATGGAATTTTCTTATCAGTTGTTCTCCAGATAACTGAGTTAGAAGATTCCATATTGCATACTCATTAACATAATAAATATGAGTACACAATTCAATGGTACAAAATAATAGTGTTGTGACTCTGAATATAATGAATTTAATCGTTTTTGATATTAGAGAAGTAAAACTCGTAATCGAACAGAATCTATTGATTAAATTATTATGTCATTGTTATGAGATAAAAAAATTGAAGAATAGTTTCTATTACTCTGGGGAGAGAGTTAAACTGAAAGTGTAGTTATATTTTGCTAGAAGTGTGGTGAGACTTTTGAATTGTCATATCTGTAATGTTTTTGGAACGTTTCATTTTTATGCTAATCGATTCCAATCTTCTTCTTCGTCGTATAAATGGCTAGCTAGTTTTATAGGGATGACCAAATCTCTCAACTTATTATATTTTGCCATTGTGGTGGAAAGTTTGGCGGACTTCGTGTCGTTTTCTGGGATGCCGGGTGCTATACGTACAATAATTATAGTGGCACCACACGTACAGGCTTCTTCATTGCCCCTTTATCGATTCATCGAATCCAATGAATTTGTTTTAAATATATGTTTTAAAAATCAGTACGACAATAATATTCGAATAATAACAGAACCGTCCCACAAGATATTCCTCTCATCATAATTTTAAAGTTCCTCGCTGTCGCTCAGCTCTAGCCCAAAAACAATTTCCATTCCGCGCGCCCTATATTTTCAATCGTCTTCCTGAGAATCTCAAATCTATTAACGACATAAAGAAATTTAAACTTGCTCTAACTAAATATATAAAGGGGTCAACCATAGACGTAGAAAATGTTTATTTTCTTTTAGATTTAGAAGAGTTTTCATATCTATCCTAGTATGTAAATTTATTATCACAACTTTCATAACATTTATTTTAATTATTTCATCATGTTGCGATAAGTCTCTTACCAATTTTAGCATAAGATTACTAACAAATACTAACGCCATTTTACTAACAATGCTACTAACATGCTATTTTATGTAGTTGTCACGATACAGGTCATGCCTAGTGTTACAAATACAGTCCATAAACTTTTTTTTGTCAAATTAATGTAAAAGTAAAATAAAATAAATAAATTATAAATTTGATAATTTACATAGCGCCATTTTCAAGAATTAATCACCTCAAAGGCGCTGAAGTATAATATTTATTTCTTCTATTATATATTCGCTCTCATTTTATGTTGTGATTTTAAATTTCATATGTTTTGAAATACATTGTTTGTTCTTATATTTTTCTCTAACATATTTTGGGCCATTCCTCGGTATTTAAATTTCTTGAATTTTCGGAAGGGCGTAAGTGTCCCGAAACGCGTTTGTGAAAAGTGCAAAAAAGTGTCATGTGCATACAAACGTTTTTTAAAAAGTTATTCAAACCTAGTCTTTATTGTTTCTTGAACAATGATGTACAACTGCATAAAATATTTTATATGAATACAAATATTTATTTTCTACAAGTTATATTTTATTGGAGTGACATAAAAATGTGTCGCTCCCATAAAACACAGAAAAACTTTTAGAAAACAGAAGTTTTCATCCATAGTAAATAGCAAGATAAATAAAAAATATTTTTATTGCATAATAAAAACCCATCACTACTTTGTTTGTTAGTGGTTTATACTCGTACGTATTTCAAGGAAACAACGTAGATTCCATGCATACTATGAACAATAAATTTAGATATGCATTATATTTATATACTTAATTCAAAGCAGTTATGAACTTCTACAAAAGATCAGTGCATATTGACACACTAATAAATTTCAATCTGCTTTCAATGCAGCACGACTTATAATAGGCGTCTCAAAAAAATATTATATAAGAACAAAAACTTCACTGGCTCAAATGCCATTAAAAAACTCCTGTGTAATCTTTGTTGGATGGTTTTCAAAGCACTTCACCGAATTGCACCAGGATATACCATATATCTGATCTTTGAATTTCTGATAGCCCTAATTCCAGGCAATCTACGATCAGCAAACTCCTCAGCAATAGGAAAGTTAGTTGAGCCAAAGCGCACCCCACGCACAAACATAGGAGATCAGGCTTTCACGGTGACAGGTCCGATCGCATGGAATATGCTCTCTGCACGCTTCAAATTCATTGACAATCCGATTGATTTGAATTATAACTTAAAAACCTAACATTTTAAAATATTGAGGTATAAAAGCTTTGAAATATATCGAGAATAAACAATTAAAAAATGAGAAGACAGCCTTAATTCACAAAAATGTAATTACAATAAAATTTTACTTACACTTTAGAAAATTTTGAAAATGGTCTAGTAGTCGAACACGCAAATACTAACAATTATAACCAAACGATCATTTTTTTTAAAGTCAAAATATATAATAGTCCTTGGTTTTGGGCGAAACACTATGATACCTTAACATTATAAAATGTTAATGAATAAATTTTGTTTTTTTTATCACAATTGTATTTTATTTTACGCGACAGCTGTTTCATCAACCAATGTTGACATCATCAGGTGTTACAATAATATATCAAATGTGAAATTTTCGTGATTTTTCGAAACTTTATGTGTATTTGTTCCTATGTCAATTTGAATAATTTCTTTGATATAATTTTGAAGTTTTTGCTGAAATTGAGTAAGGTACCTAAATATTTTAATGAAAAGAACGGTTAGTAACTATTTATTGGAGAAAATATTAAAGGTGGAAAAAATGATAATAATAATAATAATAATAAAACAGTTACACATAGTATCGAGTCAAAAACGATGAAACATAATAAATTAAAAACGATAAACAATAACAGGAAGTAGATTACATTAATAGGAAAGGTGACAAAAGTTGAAGGTAGTATTATTATTTTTTAGGTAGATTGTACAGGGGAAAAGTTTTTAATGTACTATATACTTATGGGGAATAAGAAGGAATTTGGTTATTTATAACATGTAGTTTATATTTTATGGCCTATACATATCTGATGATGTCAACATTGGTTGATGAAACAGCTGTCGCGTAAAATAAAATACAATCGTGATACAAAAAACAAAGTTTATCCATTAACAGTTCAAAATATATATTATAACTTTTTGTACACCATCGTAAAACAGTATAACGTAGTTATTCAAATATGTACATAGAACGATTTAAATAATGGCTGTAGATATTGAAAAATGTATAATGCTATAATATGTATGTAATTATAATAAATTTAAATAATTGCATAGCTCCCGCGTTACTGTCAGTTATGCCGACTTCTGAGAAAAAAAAAACGTTATAAAAAAACCGCGGTAATTATTTCGCGGGTGGCATTTTTATAAGGGTAATGCGAATCTAGAGTTTTCTGGCATGATCACTATGATTACGGCGCTGAGTATACTCATTAATCTTTACTAAATCAATATGATTACTACTTTCTTGTAACCAGATTTAAAACTCAATTTGCTTAAGTGCAAAACATTACAAGTAAAAAGGTAAAAGGCGCGGACAGGGCCGTTGTCGCAATGTTTGGCGCCCGGGGCAAATGATAACAATAATAACTCTTGCAAATTGTATATTCTTACATAAAATAATTGAAAAATCATATTTTTTCTTATTACACAATTTTAATCATATTTCCAATTTTAATAACGGTGAATTTTTTGAATTATTTGAGTTAAAGAGAGGACAGAGAAATTACAAGAGGAACCTGTTTCAAGTAGCGCAGGACAGAGATGCCTTTACCGATCATGATCGCCAACGTTAGGGGGACCTGACACGACACCGAAAGAAGAAGAAGAATTGAATGAATATATTTTTACGAAATATTTTTATTTTATTTTATTTTATTAATGTTTTATGTATCCCAATTGTATTTTTATTTTCCGCGATAGCTGTTTCGAAAGGTTCGAAAAATCACGTAAATTTAACAGTTGATATTTTATTGTAAAACCTGATGATGTCAACATAGGATACGAAACAGCTGTCGCAAAAAATAAAAATACGATTGTGATATACTGGTATTAAACAAAGTTTATTAATTTAACAGTTTATAATATTGAAGTATCGTAGTGTTTCGGCCAAAACATTGGATTATGAAATATTTTTGGTATAAAATTATGTTTCAATGAATTTTTATAGTGAAATTCCTGCTTGTCATCGATTCAACATGTATCACACTACTCTAAGATGTTTAATCCAATTTTAATTTTTAAACCAGAAATGGGTACCATTAAAAAAAACATATAAAAATAAATAAAAAATATTATGTAAATTTCCAAGAGTGGTAATTAGGACATAACGATTATGATTAGAATATGAATTGTCTGAAATGTTGAACAGATTTTACAAAGTTCTTGTCCAATTTATATAAATGCATATTTTTTTTTACATCAATTGATTTAATCATGAATTTTATTACGAACGAAGGACACGTGAAAAATTATATTATGGCGCCTTGATTTCGCAACGTCGAACTTTTTCTCATGTGCGAACCACCCCTGCACGCTGTTCTTTATTCAAATTAAGCTTTTAAATAAAAGTGTATCAGCTTAATGTGAAGAGAAATTTCGTAATATGTAATTGACTCGAATTGATTAAATTGGCAATAATAATTCGGACGTCTTTTACATTTAGCTTTCTCGTAAACATTGTCGTATTAACAAAATATATAGAAGACAATTTATTTTTATTGTATCATGCCGTGGGTGATTCGGCTGTCACTAATGGACAAATATTTACTCGAGAAAGAAAAAGTTTCATAAACTGTATACTCCAACGCAGAATTAAAATAAATTGGTGAGTAGAAGTGAAATTTTATCAAGGTATTTTTTTATGTAAAAAAATCGCATTTTTAGAGAATTGATGAATTCATTACAATATATATATTTTTAATGTATACTCGTACATATACTTGTATACGAATACTGGATTTCACCCATTGCGGGTTATCAATTGGTGAAATCCAGTATTCGTATACAAGTATATGTATAAATTCAAAAAAATATTGTAATCATATCTGGTCTAAAGTTTGGCATATAGATAGGAGTGACATCTCCAGGCGGCTTCTATCAATGCGCTAATGGCGGGGTAGCCTTTCACATTGTGTTAAAAAGATGTTCTGCTTAGTGCTTAATAAACATAAATCTCCATAGATGGCGTTAGTATGTAGATTATATATAGAGTAATCTAAGAGATTAACATATATAATCAAAATCTTCATAGATGGCGCATTGAAACTGACATGTGAAATCTGGTGTAGGACTTTAACATATATATAACTTCCAAAAATTTGTTAGACATGGTCATAAGAAAGGTGGAATGGGGAATGTTGTAATTACATAAAACGTGCGCTTAACCCAACCAATGACAGGTCATAAGTCCTGTAAACACCTTGATCAACCATATTCAGTTTCCAATTTGCATCTTCGTCTCTATTGAGATACAATAAAATCATGAATTCATTACAATTTAACATATATTAACTATCTTATTATAATATAGATCGTCCAGCTGACAGCATGTGCACCATCTAAAATAACATTATGTGTTCAATTATTTTTATTTAGTTATTTTATTTTATTATATATCATTGAATTTTATATTATTTGTTTTAGATATATTTTGTGGATGTTGGACGATCGAAGTGTGCGCGGGAGATGCCTATTGGCGGCGATGAGGTTCGCAATCCATCACACCGCGTCTCCCGTGGGGCAAATAGAGAAGGATGGAGTGCCGCATCGGTTAAAGTGTGACAGTCCATTCTTTCTGCCTACCCTTTTGGGGAGACAGCATGACGGTTAGTTAGTTAGTTTAATTGTCTTACTGAAGCATTTTTCAAATACGATGAGTACTTTTCAGAGAAGAAAACCCTGAGAAAAATAGCAGGCAGGATTCTACGCGACAGAATGAAAAACATAATTTTCAGAGAAATGTGTCATATCCAGGATGTTGTCAGATGGGGAGACAAGATATTGTAGGGACTAGGTAGAAAGAATGCACACCCAAAAATTACCACACCTTGCTCAACATGGGAAACTAGAGGTAAGAATAATGACTGGAAGAACCCCCAAAAGATGGAAAGACAGCCGAGAATCCACATCGCAAGAGGCAGAAAATTCTATACAACAGGTCCTAGCGGTTTCCAATCAGTATAAGATGAAAAAGAAGAACCTGAGTGATTGAAAGTATCATTGTTCATGCAAAGGAATGCCAATTCCATTGAAAATTATGTAGAATTTTAAAACCTGTTTATTAACAAACATCATGTTAAATACGGGTGAGCTCATAAAACTTTATAGTGTTAATAATTATTTATTATCTTAAGTCGTTTCATCATTGTGATGGACATTACCACCCCCAGAATAAGAATTACAGTGGAAAACCTGGAGGAACCAGAACTGAAAGCATCAGGAAACCACCACATTAAAGGCCCCAGTGGCATCTCAAGAACCAGCATAGATGTTAAACTAGCTGCAAACCAATCGCTAGGATTGAAACCTCAAAAAATCTATTTGTTATCTTCAACATCGAGGGCGTTACTAAACATTATCTTTAGTTACATGGAGACTGTTATTTATTATTTTTAACAAACGTTATTACATTATTTCAGAATAAAAGTTTAAAGTAGTCCAAGTTTTAGAACTTTTTGAATCTTATTACGATCTAATTTTACAATACAGTAGAAATTTGTGGGAATGTCTCAAGGTAATTAAAGTACCTAAAATGAAAAATACTTAAAATAACTTGGAGAGACAGAGTACACAGTGAGATTGTTTTCCAACGGATGAAAAAGCATCTTACTCGCGGGACATTTCGAGAATTCGACCGTGTTGGAGGGTGTTCAGTTTTTTGTCCCTGATAGATATCTCCGATGGCGACAGCATAGATTATTTTACCTACCGGCCCCCAGAACCAACCTGCCTCTGGTGATACCGGTGGGAAGAGCAATTAATCTGCTGGACGCGGTCTCCTCGGAGATCGACGTCTTACGTATTAGTGAAAGTACGTTCAGAAGGCAAATACTCTTAATTCTGGAGAGTATCCTGTCTTCATAATGTCGAAACATCTCTTATGCGTTTCTGGTAGTATTATATATTATACAAAATATATTATTTTACCTGTTCTCAATAGATGCATTAAAAAATTAATTTGAATTTGTCTATTGATGAAATAAACTGATTTGATTTGATTTGATTATCGCGCAACTCGAAAATGAAAAAAAAAGCAGTGTTTTAAATCGTAAAACATCGTAGAATGTTTTACGATTTAAAACGTTGAAGACCAAATGGTCGGAAAATGTTTCATGGTGGTAAGGCAAGATGATAAATCTCATTATTGTTGAATGATTTTCTTCGTTCGGCATGCGTAAACCCGTTTCACCAGTCGGGTTAAAATATTTAATAGGAGATAATCAGATTACAACGGCCGCGCACCGCAATATAATGTCTTCATTTAAAAACACGACTCGATTGCGATTAATGCCGAGTGAAATTTTTCAAATAAATTAATGCCTTATGTAAGTTTTTGTTTAGACAAATGCTCAGTGGATGCGCGATGAAAGGAATGCTGATGTGCAAAAGTGAAGCTAAACGAAAGACGAAATGATTTGAATGCAACCAATGTATAGTTGTACGTCCGGTCACATTTTAAAGTTTTTAAGTAATTAATATTTTTCTTATTGTTAAATTTCTTCTTTGTGTATTTTGTGCCTAATTGCTTTTTAAAAAAATTGTTTTCATGATGCATTTAACTATTATGTATGTTAAAATGTCATCTACTAGTTGTAAGAAATATGTACAATATTTTTTTTATACCTATTAGGGGTACCACCCATAAGTAAAGTTGTTTTTTTCAAAGAAATTCAAAACAAATTTTCTTCTACTTTATTTAACTTTTCTTATAAAAAATAATTTCCCATATTATTTATACTTCGACTCATTGAAGTAGCCACAGTAGGCATGCGATAGAGTCGGGTGGAGAAGATTCCCTGAGGCCCTATGCACCACGGAGGTGTGACAGGACAAAAAGAAGAAGAAGAGACCACCTTTATTTTAATTCATCCATGCCTTTCTTGTAAAATTAAGCGTGTTTTGACTGAAAATAGTCTGAAAGGGCTGTATTCACCTCTTCTAAGGAATTAAAATTTTGATCTCTTAGAAAATGTTCCATAGAATAGTAATAAGTAAAAATCAGATGGTGCAAGATCCGATGAGTATGGAGAATGCAACAGGGTGACGCTGAAAATTATAACACTGTCTAACAGATCGAAGGAAACTATTTTAAAGATGGCGCATCAAAAAAAAAACGACATTACTTATGGGTACCTCTAATAAATAAAGAAGCATATAAAAAAACGTAAATGCATAAAATGCCTCCCAAAGCTTTGGGGTAGCTTTATTGTTGGCGGCGTAAAGTGACATTTTTTGACCCTTTTATAGAACTGGAGTAATCATTTCAAACTATAAAGAAAATATTGAGTGTGTAAATACGAAGGCCAATTATACTTCTTTTCCTGGAATCATGTCAGGTCTCTCCCAACGTTGATTTTGAGAATAGACATCTCCATCCCAGGCGGATCGAAATGAATCACTGATCCATTCAGGAGTCATCTGTGACACTGTTAGGGTTGTCTTCCTTCACCCGTCTAAAGGAAGACAACCCTAACAGAAAATCCTTTATATAAAGCAAGAGGAAACCACTCTGGATATCATTTCCCAGTTCATCACTATGAAGAGAAGTCATGGCTCCATGTCCCGGGCGACCCTTTAATAGAATGCTATAATAAACGTTAAAGAGCTATTTCGAGCTGCCCAAGACAGAAATCTCTACTCTTAAGTGATTGTTAAAGTCAAGAGGACTTTATATGACACAGAAGAAGAAATACAAGCTACTACCAACTAACCATCATGTTGTCTCTCCGAAAGGGTAGGCGGAAAGAATGGACTGCCACACTTTTCTTTCCTGATATAGTTCTCTCGCTACATACATCGTCCCATGCACGCGGGTCGATTTCTCCAACTCCTCACTTGGCCGACATTCAGTATTTGATTTATTTGATCATGCCACTCTTTTCTCGGTCTTCCACTATTTCTAGTTCCATTAACATCGTTAACATATACTTTTTTTACCATTCTTTCTTCATTCATTCTTTCCATGTGTCTAAACCTTGATGATTCTATCATTATTTTGTTCATAACACTATCATTTGGACCACATTCACTTTTTATATATTCATTTGACATCCTACCATACACAGATTTTCCACACATTTATGTAAGAGATCACATTTCTACTGCATTTATTCTACTTTTATCTTTCTTTCGCTAGTTCCATGCCTTCGCTTCCATACATAAGGGTCGGTACAAGAACGTCATCGTGACTGCTATTTTATATGATTTAAATACTACCCAAATATACAAACTCTTCTACTTGCTCCAGATTTTCCCCATTCACACTAAGAAATACAAAGGATAGAAAAATCTTTCTTTATACCCTGTATTAATAACGTTGTTTTGACACCATTTCTTGTTTGTTTAATGCTTGTCCATAAACGGACGTAAACTATACAAATATTTGAACAGGTAACATGAATCTAAAACATCTAAACAAGATTAATAAATTTTATGATTGTATATTCCCTGTGTAATCTTTCTCCGTAGTTTGTTTTAACATGTTCACTGCCGCTTTGATAAAAGCAAAGTCAAGGATACGACGATTGTTTCTTGGCGAATACAAGTTACGTATTGTTATCACGCATATTTGCGTGATCGACACTGCTAGCAGTCCTCTCATTACGCACAAATGCGTTAATTGCAGTCAACCTGTTACACATTAGTCATAAAGAAAAAAATATTTTTTATAACTAAATAAAGGGGACGAAAAAAGATATGAAGAGCGGATCCCTAATAACGGGAATTGGCTTTGAAGAAGGAAGAAAGATATTATTAAAAATAAGAAAATCAAGAAATTCTTCTATTGACCCTTATGTATGGAAGCGAAGCATGGAACTGGCAAAAGAAGGATGAAAGTAGAAAAATGCAGTAGAAATGAGATCTCTTAGACGAATGTGTGGATACTCTGTGTATGATAGAGTGTCGAATGAAAATATAAGAAGTGAATGCGGTGCGAATGATGGTGTCATGAACAAAATAATGAAAGGATCATTAAGATGGTTTGGACATATGGGAAGAATGAATGAAGAAAGAAAGGTAGGAAAATTATATGTTAATGATGTAAATGGAACCAGAAATAGAGGAAGACCGAGGAAAACGTGGCAAGATCAAATAAATCAAATATTGAATGTCGGCCATATGAGGAGTCAGAGAAATCGACACGATGTATGAATGTTGAGGAAGCGAGAGAAATATGTCAGGAAAGAAAAGTGTAGCAGTCCATTCTTTCTGCCTACCCCTTCGGGGAGACGGCGTGACGGTTAGTTAGTTAGTTAGTTAGAAAATCATAATTTTTCTTTTTCTTCCTTGTTGTAGACCTATGTGGTCTGTTCTCCAGAGTGATGCTCCTCCTGTGAGGTAGACTTTCAGCCGTCCTTCCATCTTTTAAGAGGTCTTCCACGAGGACGAGTCCCATGAGGTTGATTATGTAGTGCAATATAGGAGAGTCTGGTGGTGTCCATTCTTTGAACATAACCGTACCAGTCCCTTTTCCGCTGTCTGCTCCATTCTATAATATCCTCAATCTAAAATATTTTTTCCTCACGCGATCTCTCAGTGTGCCTTGCCTGCTATCGTCCTCAGTGTCTTCAGCCAATTTCTCTCACCATTTCCTCGATATGCGATTTTACTTCAGGTGTTGCGTTTACGCGCTTTCAGTTGTAAATGGGTAAAAAAATACTATCGCTTAGCTAAGAGCTTTAGAATGACTCTCTATAGTTTCAATAATTTATCTATTCCCATCTCATTTGGAAAGTAGTAATATCATAAATAGTGAAATATTAAATAACTCGTTTAAAGTATTTTGTGAGAAAGTAAGACGGCATTAATCATATCCAACTGCGGAACGAATGGATGTATGAAGAGAGGAGATTAGCCAAATTTATGCTGCTAACCGGATTGCTAAAGTGGCTGAAATGGGAAGCTAGTAATAAATAATGCGTCCGGGGTTCCGTTTCCGATATGCAAATAAAAATAAAATGAGATTACATTATTTCAATCTCGCGATGACAGCCTCTCAAGAGGAGTGAAGAAAGAACAGAAATTGATTACTTTTAAGATTACTACTGATCCGATTGTACACGGTGTTCCTTATCGTTCCAATTTTTAGTAGAATAAATTTTTTTTTAAAATGAATTAATTAAAAAAAAATTATATCCTTTAAAACAGATGTTTTCTTCTACTTCTAGTTCCTCTCCTACTACTACGATGGAAGAATGACCTCAATAGACATGTCAGAAAAATCTGGATGCAGTCTGTACAAAACAGAGTGACGTGGAAACAAATGGAGGAGGCCTTTATCCAGGAGTAGACGGGAACAGACTGAAGAAGAAGAAGAAGAAGATAATATATGTTAAGTTAAATTCTACTTGATTATTGCTGTATTCTCCTTATCTTTCGATGCCGTGTCAGGTCCCTCAACGTTGGCGATCACTGCAGCAAAGGCATTTCTGTCCTAGGCCACTTGGAACAGGTTCTGAACTCTTGTAATTCCTGTCCACTCTTTAATATTCTGCAGACAAGACAGCTGCCTTATACCAATTCCCCGACGTCCCTCCACTTATATTATTTTTTTATATCCCATTAATATCAGTCGATGGAGGTGGTATTTTTCTCTCCTTAGCACAAAAATTATGGAGATTTTTTTTCCCTAATGATCATGACTCACCGTTCTAACATTCTATTCGTCCTCACGCACATTTTCTCCTACCTCTCTTCCTCCCCTCCATTTTTTTTTCTTCATATGTTGTTCTCTGATTTTATATTTAGTTTAATATATCATCCTGACGAAGCGACACCGGTTGGTGTTATCAAATAAAGTGGTTCAGATACGAATACTAAAAGCGTATTATTATTATTTAATTTAAAAATATTTTGGTTTACTTAAAGTACGAAACAAGTCACTACATTAAAATTTAACAAAACTTCTAAATTCATTTTCCTCATGATAAAAATTATGTACATAGTATAAATAAAAAATAAAGATATATTATTTCTGAACACCGTGTAAATTGCTATTAACCATTTCGTTGATTAAAGAGTTGTGAACGTAACTGTAAGAATTTTGCAACCACGCAACCTTTTAAATCGACGCAATACTAATAAAACTAAATTAATATTTTAATAAATCTGCTTCATGCCGGAATGTATAACATAAGATACGCGCAATTTCACTCAAGATAAATTTGCTTACATTATTCATACAACTTTACAAATATTAGATCAACGAGATGTAGTAAAAGTCCTCGATATGAATTTTATTATCTTGTTTATAAGTACAATAAAGATGAAATTTAATTGTATCTCAATAGAGACGAAGATGCAAACTGGAAACTGAATATGGTTGATCAAGGTGTTTACAGGACTTATGACCTGTCATTGGTTGGGTTAAGCGCACGCTTTATGTAATTACAACATTCCCCATTCCACCTATTTCTTTATGATGAGGTTGTATATATGTTACAAATCTATGCTTAACTTCATATGTTATCATAGTTTCACCCACCATGGATGAAATCCAGTATTCGTATACAAGTATAAGTATACATTCACAAAAAAAAAATATTACAATAAAGATATTAAAATGTATCGCATTGTTTGCACTAAGGGATTCTAATAGTACTTCTTCTTCTTCGTCCTCTTAGTTTAGGTCGTATGACCTGTTTGTGATGGTGGGCTGTCCTGGGATGATGATGTCCAGCCATCCCTCCATCTCTTCGGCGGCCTTTCTGGTAATCTCTTGCTGCTTGGGTTTTCATCTTTAACGATTTTTGTGATTCTTGTATTCTCAATGCGGTCCACGTGGTCTCTACAAAAGCGCCTTCTGCTTCTTCCCCATCTCACTATGTCTTCCAAACCAGAGACATACCTTATCTTTTCATTTCTGATCCGATCTCTGAGAGTTTTGCCTGCGATGGAGCGCAGGGTTCGCATTTCTGCTACTCTAAGAAGGTTATTAGTTTTATTAGTATCGGCTCTGACTTCTATTCCATACGTCATGATGAGGCGAACGCCTGCTTTGTATATCTTGATTTTACTTTCGGTTAGCATGTATTTGTTCCTCCATATGGTGTCGCGCAAGCAGCCTGCCACGGCTGTCGCTTTGTTGGTTTGTGCTCGCACCTCGTCATATAGGTCACTGTAGCTACCGATCTCTATGCCTAGGTAAGTGATGGTTTGTGATATAAGTGTTAAATACTTCGTTAAAGTTAGCGACTTCATTTATCTGGAAGCATGTTGGCAAGAGACGGAAGAATCGATTAAGATATCAAAAGAAGAAATGCTGCTGGGAACAAAATAAATGGTTGACTCCAATTTCCATAAAAAAACATCAATCTATTCAACCTTGCTTACATTCTAGAAATTTCGACACTAGTTTCAATAGCTAGGAAGCTGAGCGGATAGTTTGGCTTCTCTATTCTGCTGGCTATTGCGCTTTTTACTTTGACTATCGATGACTCTTAAGGGATACTACGATCCTGCAAAATCCCATTCCGAAGTAACATTCTTGTGTCGTGCCCTTTCCTTGTATCTAATCTATCGCCATTTGATTGTCGCGTGAATTCTACAGTATAACAATCACACTGATATCTCCGGGAATTGGATCCAGGACGTTCGGTATGGTTGTCAGAGTTCTTACCACTCTGCCACGAAGGACGACGTGTTGTTTATTTAGTTTCTTTTGGGAATGTTGGGGTCTAATTCTCTGCACCTTCGAAGATACGGGTTTCTCATAACCCTTTCTTTAGATTAATTAAGGGATATTTTGAAAACCGTGCTGGAGGGTGTAGGTCTTTTTGTTCGCGACAGATATTTCCGACAGCGCCAGCATAGATTGTATCTTTCTTCCGGCCGCAAGAACCAACCTGCCTCTAATAATGCCGGCGGAAAGAGCAATCAGTCTGCTGAACAAGATTACCGCGGACTCTTCTATTAGTGAAAGTACGTTCAGAATAAAAATACTCTTAACTTTAGAGAGTATCTTGTCTTCCTAAAGTTGAACCATCTCTCAAGCGTTCCTGATTCTTTACCCTTTCTCAAATATATGCCTTAAACCTATAATAACGTTTAGTTTTTTTTATTCACTCAAAAGATGTTTGTAACATCTTTTGAGTGAATAAAAAAAACTAAACTTAACTTAACTTACCATCACGCCGTCTCCCCGGAGGGGTAGGCAGAAAGAATGGAACGCCACACTGTTCTGTCCTGACATACGTCTCTCGGTTCCTCTACATTCATACATCTTGTCATGCACGCACGTCGATTTTTCCGACTCCTCACGTGACCTACATTCAATATTTGATTGATTTGATCGTGCCACGTTTTCCTCGGCCTTCCTCTATTTCTAGCTCCGTTCACGCCGTTCACATATACCTTCTTTACCATTCTGTCTTCACTCATTCTTTCCATGTGTCCAAACCATCTTAATGACCCTTTCCTTATTTTGTTCATAACACTTTCATTCGCACCACATTCACTTCTTATACTTGCATTTGTCACTCTATCATATACAGATTTGCCACACATTCGTCTTAGAGATCTCATTTCTACTGCATTTATTCTACTTTCATCCTTCTTTGCCAGTTCCATGCTTCACTTCCATACATAAGGGTCGGCACAAGAACACCATTGTGCACTGCCATCTTAGCTTTTTTGGATAGGCTTTTGTTTGCGATGACAACTTTAAGTGCACCATTTATTCTGTTGCCTGCCCCAACCCTTCTTTCAATATCCTTCTCCACCCTCCCATCCTTTGTAAACATACTTCCTAAATAAACAAATTCATCCACTTCTTCCAGATTTTCACCGTTTACACTAATGTTGCAGACTGTCATGCTTCCTTCTTTTTCGAAAATCATTACCTTAGACTTATTCACATTCATCATCAAATCGTATCGCTTGCATACCTCATACATACTATACTAGAGCCGCTCAGAAGTGAGTCTTGGGGCCATAAATCATTTCCCTATGTCTATCTCGCTTGCACTTACGGGCCTTATGGAGCGGTTTAGGGATGGGCGTAACAATAAAATAAATATATCGATAAGTAACGTTTATTATCGTATCTTGTTCATAAACTTTAACGAGTTAACAAAGTTTTGATATTAAACTTTATTTATGGGTTTTACGTGCGTTTAAATTAGTATGAAATTAGTGACTACCAGATACTAAATTAAATACCAGTAAAAACAGAAAAATTGTTTAATTTTAAAATTTGTATACCGTATGTCTATAAACCCAGAAAGAAAGTTAAGTATAAAAAACAAAGTAGATCATATTGTGGCCCTTAAAAGAGCCGTTTATATTACAAAAAATGTATCAATCCTCATCGGAGTCTTCTTCATCAGTGATCGACGATTATAACTGAGGGCTCTTCAAGTATATTTAGGAATGCGGAAAACCATGCCATATATGTATCGCCATCCATTTCTGTGTGATAATCAGCATCCTTCGATTTTACCGCTTTAAATATTAGCTTCGCTTCTGGAACAAAGCCAGTCCTTGCGGAACCAGCATGGCAAACTATCAATATTTGACCTTTTCCTACAGGCTGATTCTTGAAACCTCCTTCATCGTTGCTTCCAAGCCACATACGCTTTCTTGAATGGTTTTGATTAATCCATGTTTCATCCAGATAGAAACGCGGCCGCTGATCGTTAGTTCTTCTAAGTAAATCCAATTTCCTTAAAAAGTCCATTCTGGCACAAACAATATCCGTTCTTTCCATTAAATATTTACGTCCTTCGGCATTTTTCTTATACTTGAACCCAATCTCCTTCATGAGTGTTCTCATCGAAGTTTTTCCGCATTTAAAATCAGGTAATTGCTCTCGGTATTTTTCTAATATTTTCGCCACGGACGGATACTCTCCACTATCATAAAATGAACCTACAGTCCGCTTCAATACACTTTTATCAAAATCGTCAATATTGGTGACAGTTTCTTGTTTCTTAAAATTTGCTCTTGGTGTACAGGGGCTGCTTGATTGCAATAATTCAGTCTTTATTCGGTCCACTGTCACTCTACTCACACCACAAATAAACGCGGCCATTTCACGTGGTTTGTTGAAATTAAGAGAAGCTATTTTATTCGGATCACTTTTCAATTCATTGACAAACAAGAATACGTTGTGAATCACTGTTCGAGTTTGAGGGCTAATATCGCCATGTAATTTCTTCAAATCAATGTTGGAAAATAAAGTATCCATAGTGCGTAACGAGTGGTGACACACGAATGAATTCATTTAATTGCAGTAAACACATTTATAACAAAAAAGCACTGCATTCGGTAAAAACCAATCATTAGTGACTCATCGTACATATCATAACGTACATATCATTACAAAATCATTATAGTGACTCATCGACACCACGAGAGCAGGTAGCCGTATACCGATAACAGTCCTGGGGCTTCCCATCCCTATTTCTATTGACATTTATGGCCCCACGACTCCGTTTTAAACGGCTGTAGTATAGACACCAGGGCTTGCAGTTCGTGCTCGTTGTCTGCAAGTAGCACAGCGTCGTCCGCATACAACAAACAGCTTACTGAAACATCTTCCATTTTTGCACCTGCTTCCAACCCTTTCAGCTCTTTCATACACTTGTCCATATATAGATTAAACAACCATGGAGACATTACACACCCCTGTTTGACACCTTTATTGATATCAAACCAGGCTGTAAGATCCCCATTTACTCTGACACTAGCAGTGCTTTCTGTGTACAGCGATGTAATTGCCGTGATCAGTTTTGTGTTTATTCTATATTCCGACAATATTTCCCACAGTTTACCTCTATCTACGCGAGTGAATAAATAAACTGATAAACTGAAAAACATAACTAACTTACCATTACACCGTCTATGGTCACCGAAGGCGAAGGCAGAATGAATGGATTGCCACACTTTTATTTCCTGACATACTTCTCTCGATCCCTCAATATTCATACATCGTGTCATGCACGCACGTCGATTTCTCATACTCCTCACCTGGCCAACATTCAATATTTGATTTATATGATCATGTTACAATTTCCTCGGTCTTTCTTTATTTCTAGTTCCATTTACATCGTTAACATATACTTTTTTTTACCATTCAATTCGAAGGTGAATTATCAGTATTTGAAACACGTGGATGTGTTTTGACGACTGGAGCAACTTTTTTTGGTTCCCCACGAATTCGCAATTAAACTACTAAGTGCAAAATTATGTCAGGACAGATTGATCTTATCTTAATCTTGGACGGTTGATATATTGCCAGAACATACTTTCTAAATGGTAGAAACAAATTGTTGCTGATTAGGAGATAAACTCCATCTTTGCGAGTTTGTTGACCCAAAGGCTATCTCTAATATTTTTATACATTGGAATAATATTTGGCGATTATTTTAACTTAACCATACAAAGCCCCACTCGCTTTGTCCTTGAAAAACGAAATAAAATATAAAACAGACTCTGTCGATGTCAGCCAGCCTGGCGAAATCGTCACGGTGTAAAGACAAAAGTACTTTACTTACTTCCTATGGCCATACAACTCTTGAAGAGTTTTAGCCTCCTTGATGATTTTCGCCAAGCTCCTCGATTTTGCGCCTTTTGCTCCCAGCAGTCCGATTCGCCCAACCTAGCCAGAGCAGCCAGAACATTGTCCATTAGGCGCTGTCTAGGCCTTCCTGGAGGCTTACTCCAGTCGGTCTAGACGCGTATAGGGTCTTGATTGCTCTGGTCTCTTCGGCTCGGCTTACGTGCCAAATCCATGCTAGGCGACCGGCTTTCACGGTGATCATTATAAGGGGCTGCTGGATCATAGTGCGGATCTCTTGGTTGGTCCTATGCCTCCAAGTTACCGCTGCAACACCGGGTCTGGGTCCCAGGATCATTCTATTCTCAAACCAGTAGATTCTTTGTTGTTCTTTTAGAGTTGTTCACGACTCAGAACCATATGTCACCAATGGCTTGATGATGGTGTTATAAATACGCAGCTTGGTGTTTGTTTCTGGATAGATGTTTGGAATTTAGCATATCGTTGGCAAAGGCAAAAGTAGAAAAAGTTATTAAAAAATATCGTTTTATTAAAAAAAAGTGCTGGACCAATGTGTGTTACCTGTGATGACCTATGAATGCGAGACATGGACGTTAACGAAATAAACAATGCAGAAAATTTGCAAAACGGGCCATGGAAAGATCCACGTTGGGTATCTCGCTTAGATACCATATACCCAACGTGGAGATTAGAAGACGCACCAGGGTCACCGATGTAGGGATACGCATTGCGAGGATGAAGTGGCAGTGAGCTGGTCATGTGTGTCGACAGGATGATGGAAGATGGAGCCAGAAGGTTACTGAACGGAGGCCAAAGTTTGGCCGGAGAAGTGTCGGAAGACAGCCTAGCAGATGGAGCGATGATATTGTGCGAACGGCGGGAAATGCCTGGAGAACACTGGCGAGAGACCGAGAGAGATGGCGTGGGGTGGAGAGGCTTACGTCCAGCAGTGGACGGATACAAGCTGACGAAGATCGTTTTATTTAATTATTATTCTAGAAAATTGACTTTCCATCAGTTAAAAAATTATATTTACCTATTGTTTCTTGAACAATGATGAAAAACTCAATATTAAAAAAAATAATTCGAATGAAAACTTACGTTTTCTGGAAGTTTCATTATATTTAATGAGAATCACATTTGATAATGCATTAGAAAGGCGAAACGTGTCATTCACATAAAATAAAATAAAACTTCTAGAAAACAGACGTTTTCATTCGTATTAATTATTCATTATCATTTAATATGAATGAAAACGTTCTGTTTCCACGATGTTTTAATATATTTTTGCTTTCATGAGATATTGGTGTCTTCCATAAAATATAATACTTATATTACCTCATTTTATGACGATTATTTTGACAATTATTTAATATTTATGAATATTCGTCATGATTTGTATAATCTATAATAGGTATATGGACACATACATATGTTACGCATAACTTGGTCCAAGATATTTTATGATTACTGTATAAATATTGTTTATTTGAATAAAGCATGACTTACTGTGCATCTGGAAGTATCTAGAATTTCTAGTTCTGAAGCAACATTGTCGAAAACGATGTTATGTCGGTACAGCATATCTGAAATAAAATAAATCGAAATATTAATATTTTAGAAAGATTAAATATATAATATATAACTAAAATTATACGAAAAAATGGATTATTATAAAAAGAAAATTCAAATATAAAGTGAATTCTACTCTTTTATGCATTAAAACAATGAGTGTGTTTTTTTTAACTTTTGAATTAATTTTTTTCGACATGTTTCAAAGTTTAACATTTTCGTTATCGAGAGTGGACAAATGAAAAGAAAAACCATCACATTAAAATAAAATACAAAATAGGGAACAATTTAACTTGTTTTTTTTTGTAATTTTAACGTCTATTACTTTAAAATAAATTTTCTTCTATGATAAATTAACATAACTTGTTGCAACCCGTAAAATATCCAAGTAAATAAAGTTTTTTTAGCCTTTGAAAATTTGGTTCACTGTTCAATCGTAATCAGTAATAAGTTGTAATTTTTAATTAATTTTTTTTTCCAGACACGTTAAAATTTTCACAATTAGCAACAACAAATTGTTCTCCGTTTGTTTTCTCCACTACTGTCATACAACAATAATCGGAACATAATTCAAAATAATCAATTAACGTTCTCGGGTACGCGCATCGTGTGCATTTCGAATTTGGAGAGAATCGTTCTCTCTCGCTCTTTTGTTTTCAAAATATTCCCGTACTCGATAATTTGCAGGTTTTTGCTTATTTATATTATGATTTTCATCACTGTTAACTAATTGTCACATTTTACAGCAATCTTTTCTAATAAAAGTTTTTATTTTAAATATAATTTTGGGCATATAAGCGCCACGGCCAGCTCGAATGAAGCGCAATCGTAAAGTCCAATTTTAGACAACTTTATCGAGCAATTGGGTAAAATGGCAAAACGTACTAATTAAAAATCAACTGTCAACTGTCAAATTAACAGTCTGTAGAAACAATGTTGCTAGTTTAAAAACCAAACCTCTAAAAAAACATCTCATATACTCGTAAGTATTTTTGAAATCAATCCCTATGTTGCTATTATATTTCGTTTGGAAACATCCTGTGTATAAAAGTTGGTACGTCATACGAATATGCTCATTGCAATATTCCCGTTCAAATTCGATTTTTTATTACTACAATACACATCGGTATACTATTCAAAATGATTTGTATGACAGTTGACCGCGTAGTATGCGGAAAAGCTCTAAACCATAGAAATACACAAGCACATCTCTCGTCTGCATATAATGTGAGGCAAATCCCTATTATGTACCATCGTATGCACAATATGCACATGTCCGTGCTTTGTGGTGACTATATATAGGCATATAACATTGCTGTGTCTGTGTGTGACCTGAGAAATTTAAAATATAAAGATATGCTTGAGATTTAAAAATAGCGAAAATGACTCTTTTCTTGTTTTTAATTTTATTTTATGTAAGGGACATGTTTCGCATATTTTCGTTTCTTGAATATTTTCGTTTATTCAATATGAATGTAAACGACGGTTTTCTAGAAGTTTTATTACTTGCATTTGACAAAACCTTAGCAAGGCGAATATGTCATTCCCAAAAAATGTAATAAAGCTTCTTAATAAAATTTATTGTTTCTTGAACAATGATGTAAAACTCCATATTAAATAATTAATACGAATGAAAACGTCAGTTTTCTAGAAATTTTATAATATTTTAAGGGAATGACATGTTTCGCCCTTCTAAGGCATCAATTGATTACTTCAACAGCCAAGCCATTCAACCATATTTGATAATGCCTTAGAAGGGTGAAACATGTCATTTCCATAAAATATAATAAAACTTCTAGAAATCTGACGTTTTCATTCGTATTAATTCTTAAGATTAAATAAATAAAACCATGTTATATTTATTAACTTTCACTTATTGTTACAAAAAGTAGAAGTAGTTGATTAAAAAAACATCGTTCTATTTAATTACTATTCAAAACTTACTCCCACCAAGAGATTTCAGTAAAATCAATAGATTATCATAAAACTTCTAGAATACAGACGTTTTCATTCGCATTAATGACCTTGCTAAGGCATTTTAAAAGGTCAAAAGGCATTTAATAATGATTTGGAAAAACGAAACATATCGCTCCCATATACCTTCCATGAAAAAAAATCTAGAAAATGGACGTTTTTTCACTATCAAACACAATATAGAGTTTTACATAATTATAAAAAAACATCATGATCTAGGGTCATCTGGCTATTCATTTCCAGCACCTTCAGATCGTTCCTAACTGTGGACATCCACGTTGCAGGAGGCTGACCTGGTCCCCTCCTTCCGTCTTCCAGTTGCAGGGTCTTGTGAACGATGTAATAATTGTCCATTTATCAAAAAAATTATTATGTTTATTGTTTCTTAAACAATTATGTAAAACTCCATATTAAATAATTCATATGAATGAAAACGTCTGTCTTCTTAAAGTTTTATCATATTTTTGATGGAATGACATGTTTCGCCTCAAATGTTGATGATGCCTTAGAATGCATTTGATAATGCCTTAGAATGGCGAAACATGTGATTCCATCTAAAATATAATAAAACTCCTGAAGACAGATGTTTTCATATGAATTATTTAACCACGTGAGAAGTCGGAGAAATAGACGCGCGTGCATGGCACGATGTATGAATGCTGAGGAATCGAGAGAAATATGTCAGGAATGAAAAGTGTGGCAGTCCATTCTTTTTGCCTACCCTTTCGGAGAGACAGCGTGATGGTTAGTTAGTTAGTTAGTAATAATAATAATCACAATAACAACAATAATAATATTGAAAGTAATAATTAAAATAATAAAATTGATAAAAATAAAAATATTAATAACAATTATAATAATATAAATAATACTAATAACAATAATAATAATAATAATTATTATTATAACTAACTTACCAACCAACACGTCGTCTCCCCGAAGGGAGATAGAAAGAATAGACCGCCACCCTGTTATTTTCTGACATGCTTCTATCGACTCCTCAACATTCATACATCGTGTCATGCACGACGTCGATTTATCTGACTTCACGGCCGTCATTCAATATTTATTGATTTGGACGTGCAACGTTTTTCGTATTATTATTTTTAATATAAGAATATTTAATTTAAGAAAACAGTTATTCGTGTATGCATTTTATACACATTTCTCTCTTGAACTTTGTAATCAAACGTAACATTCGATTGGCTGTGGTTTACTTCTATATACTATCAATTAAATTTCACACCTATTGAGAGATGGATTGGCACGCCACGGCGAAACTGCAACATTGAGAGGCTGCTTCATCTTTCATCGTTACGATCTGACGGGCACTAGAGAATACAGTTGCTCCCCGCAGGAGGCTGCAGCAATCGACGATCTAACATCTCTGATGAATTGGAGCCATCATTCGGAAAAGCATTAAATGATAAGTGAGGATTGAGAGAAAATGTGAAATACGACAAAAACCTGCTTCACATTTTTCATTTAATTTATTTTCATTTATTTATAAGGATTAATTGTATCTCAATAGAGACGAAGATGTAAATTATTTTCTGGGAACAGAATGTGGTGGCCGAGGCGCTTACAGAACTTATGACCTGTCATTGGTTGGGTTGAGCGATCGCTTTATGTTTAACAACATTCCCCATTCCGCCTTTTTTTCTTATGACCACCACGTCTGACAATTTTTTTGGAACTTGTATATATGGTAGGATTCCACGCCTATCTTTACATATTTAAGTTCACTCTACACTAGCGTCATCTATTAAGATTGGAAAGCATTAAGCAGGAAATCTTTATTAATGTACTGTGAAAGTCTCTGCAAATCATACAGTACTAGACTACGCATGGGGATGTTTCTCCAATTTTTGTCTCTCATTTATTTATTCAAATATATCTTAAGCATTACAGAATTATTTTCCAATACACTAATGAGGAAGTTCTTCAAGGAATCGAAGGAGGAAGGCACCTGCTCAGGACCTTGTCCGAAAGGCGTGCAAGATGGATCGGCCATGTAATACGTCAAGAAAGGTCTCTTGCATGCCATAATGGAGGGTATGACCGAGGGGACAAACTTTAGGGGACGCCCACGCCGAGAGTACCTGGAGGACCTGTTGGTGGACGTGCGCTGCTCATCATATGCAGATTTCAAAAGAGCCGCACAAGACAGGGAAGAATGGAAGAGAAGAATAGAAGAAATTGCTGCAAACCAATCCCAGGATTAAAACTTTCTAACTAACACTAAGGTAACAAGTTGGAGTTAAACATAATAAAATAATAAAAAGAGCGAGAAACATAAGATACATGACAAATTAATAAAATGAATATACAATTATAATAAGGACAGTGCTTCCCTCAGGTGAGCCAGACTATCACAAAATACGTCAAATTCCGAGGTGTTACGATTTAGCAACGATATTGCTCTACCTACCGGCATAACCATTGGCAGGATGGTTCTGCATCGTGGGAGATAAAACAATGGCCCATTTGTCGAATTGTCTTTTGCGTAGCTTTCATTTATCCAGTAATTTAAAAACTAACTAAACATCACGCCCGTTTACCCGGAGGGGTACACGGAGAGAATGGATTGCCACACGGCTCTCTCCCGACATACCTCTTGAGATTTCTCTACATTCATACATCGTAAAATGCACGCTCGTCGAATTTTGTGATTTCGAATGTGGCCGCCTTTGAGTATTTGATTAATTTAGTCATGCCATGCTCTTTTTGGTTTTTTCACGGTTTCTCTTTCCATTCACACTGCTTTTATATAACATTTTAACTATTCTTATCTCATCCATTCATTTTTATGTCCAAACCATCTCATCCCATGATGCAATCGTGTGCCTTACATTTCTTCCTTATTTCGTCGTTCGGTATTCTATTATATATCGTTTTCCCGCACATTGATCTCGTTTCTACGGTATTTATCATACTTTCATTATTCTTTTGCCAGCTCCAAGCTTCACTTCCATACATAATGGTTGGCACTATAACTACATCTTTGCTTTTGTGGATACTTTTATTTGTGCATAGATTAAATTATAAAATAATTAAATAGTCCATTGTTTTGACCGAAACACTATGATACTTCAACATTATTTCTGTTAAAATTTAAAACACTTTTTTAATATAACAATTTCTTTTTATTCACTAAGAGTGTCGCGACAGCTATTTCGCCAACCGATGTTGGTGAAACAGCTGTCGCGACACTCTCAGTGAATAAAAATAAATTGTTATATTATAACAGTGTTTTAAATTTTAACAGTAATATAAAATATAATAATTAAATCAATAAAAATACGACAACATTCGAGGTACTCCCATTCGATAGACAGTCGACGAATTGACGTCGCATTAATCGTGATGGTTAATAGTGGTCGATAATAAAGTCACGTTATCGTCTGCGGCATTCTTATCTGCTCACTTTCCTCCTTTCTTCCTGGCGTACGTATCTCCCGATCTCCCGCAGCATCACCTCAACCTGGACGGATGCAGTACAAAGGAGACACGCTGCAGGGACAGAGGAGAGCGAATTCTCTGAAGATTCCGACCACCTGTAGTTGGAACATTTATTGTAGTTCCTACTATAACTACAGTGTGGTCCATAAGTCAGTAACGTCGTCGTCTTTCATATTAGTGAAAGTACGTTCAGAAGACAAATACTCTTGACTTTGGAGAGTATCAGGTATTTCTCAAGTCGAAGCATCTCTCAGGCGTTCTTGGTATTAGATACTATATTTTAACTGTTCTCAATAGACGCCTTAAACTATAATTGTTGTTTGTATCTTTTGAGAAAATAAACTGATTTGATTTGATTTCAATTTAATTATGATTGAATATTTGTATAATTTTGATTGAATATTTGAGGTTAAATTAAAATTGTACAGTTTTCGAAGACATGTTTCCATTGTGACAAAACCTTTTTCAATGTATTAATTTTATTGAATAAAATGTGTGCATCGAAAAAGGTTGTGCACAACCCAAAAATTAATTAAATGAAATTATAATGAAAACACGATCACGTTGTCTGTTTTATTAAGATTTTATTTATTTATATATAAAAACTTGTTAAAATTTTGTTTCGTCTTGCGAGGGTATTCTCAAACTTTTTCAAAAACTGAGTTAGAGAATGTCCTCGCAAGGCGAACCAAATTTGTAACATGTATTCGTATATTTTTATATATAAATAAAAAATCTTTATAATAATGAAATAAAACTTGAGCTGGGGCGCTTGCGCAAAATCTACAATTGACCCCCTAATTAAGTCCCATAAAAATATATTGCGCATTATCACCAGAAAACCCATTAGGCATCCTTCGTCCATGTTGTTCAAAGAATATCAAATTCTTAGTATTCGACAACTTTACATCAAAATATCAGCCATATTCTCCAAATTTAAAATTTCGAATTCAAGATCACAACAGAACCGTCCCACAAGATATTCCTCTCACCATAATTTCAAAGTTCCTCGCTGTCGCTCAGCTCTAGCCCAAAAGCAATTTCCATTCCGCGCGCCCTATATTTTCAATCGTCTTCCTGAGAATCTTAAATCAATTAACGACACTAAGAACTTTAAACGTGCTCTAACCAAATTTATAAAGGGGTCATCGTTAGACATAGAAAACAGTTTTTTCCTTTAGATTTAGTAAGTTTAATTATATCTTCATATTGTGATTACCAATGTTAGCATAAGATTACTAGCAAGCCATTTTACTAACAAACCGCCATTTTACTAACAATGCTACTAACATCATATTTTATGTAGTGGTCACGATACAGGCCATGCCTAGTGTGACAACTACAGTCCATAATTTTTTTTGGCAAATTGTAAAATAAAACATGTAAAAAAAATAAATAAATAAATAAATAAAAAAACGATGATTTTATCGATTTCTTTAAAATCGATAAAATCATCGATAAAAAAATGATAAAAACATCGACTTTTAAAATAAATCGATAAAAACATCAATTTTATGTTAAAATCTTGTACAAAAAATCTCTGATTTTTTTTCCAGTGCTGTAGAGTAATAAAAGGCTTTTTATGTACATGTACTATATACGAGTATATACTTGTTTTTGCAGTTCAATTTGTTATTTCATAACCATATTTTGCCAAAAGAATTAGATCCTGATGATTATCCGGAAAAAATGGTATCCGGAACATCTCCAGTCCCAATTAGTTTGGATAAAAGACGTTTAACTGTATTGCAAGAAATAAAAAAAAAACATTTTTTTATTTGATTTTATTTATAACGGTTTCAAAACTCGGTAATGATATTTGAAAATCAACAATTGCGGTTAGTTCTCACCTAGTAATCATATTATTTGTAACTAACTAACTAACTAACCATCACGCCGTCTCCCCGAAAGGGTAGGCAGAAAGAATGGACTGTCACACTTTTACTGATGCTGCACTCCATCCTTCTCTTTTCGCCCCGCGGGAGACGCGGTGTGATGGGTTGCGAACCTCATCGCCACCAATAGGCATCTCCCGCGCACACTTCGATCGTCCAGCACTCACAAAATAAATCTAAAACAAATAATATAAAATACAATGATATAAAATAAAATATCAAAATAAAAATAATTTAACACAAAATGTTATTTTTAGATGGTGCACATATTGTCTATTTAATTTATGTTCCACGTATCCCCTGTTTTTTAATTTAGCACATAATGTAATAACACGTTATGTTTTTTTCGATGTTGCACATGTTGACATGGACGGTCCGGACTTTTGTGTTTATTTAATTTATGTTACACGTATCCATCGTTTTTTAAATTAGCTGTAATTAGGCACTTAAAGCAATCTAACACCAGCAAGAACTTAAAAATAATATTGAAGAAATTATTCAAATTGTCATTGGAACAAATAACAATTTTGTTTGCTGTGTATAAAAAAAACCTATAAAGTATTTTGGGTCACCGTGAGCAGGACAATCCGAAGCCCATACATTTGTAGATATTATTAAATACGTGACTCTCTTTCGGGTCACGATCCGATCGCGGGAGGAGTGATTAATATTGAGATGCGAGCCGCCGCGTACGGGGCCAAGCCGCACTGTGCTTCCTTCCTTTTCTACGAGCTCAACGATTATAATTATATAATCCAAATACATTCTCCCTAACTACCAATAGGTAGTTGAATATATACATTTTGATACGCCAATTTCTTGGTAGAACGGATCAGTACCTTCAGAACATAGACCTGGTTAGAGAAGCTGATCCGTGTGAAGAAATCAAGTCAAATCAAATCAGTTTATTTTATCAATACACATTACAAAATTAAGGTTTAACGCATCTATTGAGAACAGGTAAAATAATATATTGTATATAGTATACTACTAGAGGTTCAAAAGGGTAGTAGGGCTACGATGGGGTATGTTTTGCTGGAAAGTATGCCTCTACAAAATGTCGTAAGGCGCCATGTTGCATTTACAACAGTCCTACTACCAAGTCCAACTCTCAAGCGTCCACGAGAGGTCTTTTTAAAGACACCGCGAATCCCGGGCATTGTGGCACATATTTATTATTGCCATAGCAGATAGAGAGAGGACGAATGGCGAGCTTCTAGCGCCATAAAACTGGATACACCCAGCTAAGGGAAGGTAACTCCGACAGAAAATCCTCCAGAGAAGGCAAGGGGATACCACTTTGGATATTTTTCTCCAGGTCATTACTATGAACAAGGGTAATAGTCAACGTTGGGGAGACCTGACAGGACACAGAAAGAAGAATAATACTACTAGAAACGTATGAGAGATGGTTGGACATTAGGAAGACAAGATACTCTCCAAAATCAAGAGTATTTGCCTTCTGAGCGTACTAATATGAAAGACATCGATCCCCAAGAAGACCACGTTCAGCAGATAAATTGCTCTTTCCACCGTTGTCACCAGAGGCAGGTTAGTTCTGGCGGCAAATACAAGCAGCTGCAATCTCTGATGCTCTAAAATCCACAATATGGAAAAATAAAGACTTGGCCATTGAGAGCAAGATTAGAATCTAAATAGCATGCATAGGATGAAAACCTGCAAAACATTAAGAGATTGCGTGAGGAACACCAGAATCCGAGTCTGAGGAAATTAAAGATGTAGTTAACAGCAAATTAGGGTCTGGTTCGGTCATGTACAAAGAATGGACACCATCGAACTCCCCTTTATTGCACTACATAATCAGCGTCACGGTACTTTGAAAAGACCAGGGTTTCTCTGTCAAGATAAAGACAAAAGTGATGGACAGTTTTTAAAAAAAACGTCGTTTTATTTAAATTTTATTTGAAATGACTCTTCAATAAAATCAATAGAATATCTTAGAGATTTCTTACATTTATGGTATAGATATTAGAGATATTATTCCCATATCATTTACTTTATTAAATTCCGTGGAAATGAGATCACTGAAAAGGATGTGCGAAAAACGATATATTATAGAATACCGAACGACGAAATAAGGAAAAAATGTAAGGTAGGTTATTGCATCACAAGTTAAATTAATATAGGACCCTTAAGATGGTTTGGACATATCCAACGAATGGATTAGAGAAGAATGGTTAAAATTTTCTACACGAGTAGTGCGAGTGGAAAGAGAAGCCGTGGAAGATAAAGGAAAACATGGCATAACCGAATTAATGAAATACTAAAGGAGGCCACAATCGAAGTCGTAAAAATCGACGAGCGTGCAGGTTACGATGCGTGAATGTAAATCTAGAGAGGTATGTCAGGACAGAGCAGTATGGCGGTCCATCCTCTCTCAACGGCGTGATTAATTAGTTAGTTAGTTTCATTTACTATAATCTCATACATCTTTTGCAGGTTCTGTTTCGTCTATTTTAAATTTATCTTTGGATAAATGCAATGCGAGCTTATTGTTTTTTTTTTACTAATGTCTTGCTTGTGTGAATACATATACCGTGGTGCGGTGGGTTGGGAAGCTGTGGCGGGGATAGGCCGCCCCCAGAAGAAGGTAAAAATTGTCTTGTCATCTCTACACTCTGCATTATACAAGTCTACTTGGTATGAACGGTAGTGTATATTGTGTCTCACCTTTGCACCGAGAAACTTAGGAACGAAACTTTTCTTTCCTGACATATTTCTCTCGATTCATCAACATTCATACATCGTGTCATGCACGCGCTTCGATTTCTCTGACTCCTCACGTGGCCGACACCTCTGATTCGATCGTGCCACGTATTCCTCGATCTTCCTCTCTTTCTAGTTTCATTTACATCGTTTACACATATTTTTTTACCATTTTTTCTTCATTCATTCTTTGCATGTGTCCAAACCATATATTATGTATATCTCTGTTAATTATACCGTTAGTTTTTGTAGCCCTGTCGAAGCTTCGGCGGGAGCGAAACCGGTTGGTACGATAAAACAAAATAAAGTGGTGTAAAACCAAGTACATAAGTGTTATAAATACTTTTGCAAATATAAGAAGTGAATGCTCTATATGGTATATAATAACGTATATCTAAAATTTTGAATTCCATAAATAAATATAAGAACAAGCTAGATCTTATAAATTCTGCGGCCGCTCTTCAGTGCATCTGAAATGATACAAATTCAACCTTACCAGGAAGTCACCGCTGGGCGCTACAGCTTCTATTGTTTTCCGTGGTCAAGTTTTTTCCCGCCATTTCCTCTTGAAAACAGAAGAACCCCGCCGCGCCTGCGCAAGTAGTAGCTTCCGCGCATGCGCAGAGATATAATATTGTACATAGTAGTATTAAGTACCTACGAGTTATGTACAAGCGTTTGAAGCCGCATTAAATATAACAAACAAAGAATAAAAAAACAATTTGTTTGATGAAATATAATTATACGATTAGAAGCAGAGAATTTGATAAATCATTGGATTTAAAATATGATACTGTTATTACTGTTAAAATTTAAAAAACTGTTATAATATCACAATTTTTTTTTATTCACTGTGAGTGTCGCGAAAGCTGTTACGCCAACCGATGTTGGCATCATCAGGTGTTACAACAAACTTAGTAAAACTTGAGTTTATTGTAACACCTGATGATGCCAACATCTGTTGGCAAAACAGCTGTCGCGACACTCTCAGTGAATAAAAAGAAATTGTGATATTATAACAGTGTTTTAAATTTTAACAGTAAAATGAAAAAAATATTTGTTTACTTTTAATGAAAAATCTTTTTTCTAGAAGGTTTATTATATTTAAAATAAGTGTTACGTTTCGTCTTGCTAAAAAATTAATTATACCTAGCAAAATAACTTCTCATACGTGTAAAATAATAAAACTTTTATTAAAGAAATTTAATAACATTGTTCTATAAGTAATAAATATTGATTTCGGTTAATGTTAAATTATTATACATTTAACTCAGCAGAAGCATTCAGAAACCAGTCGGCTACAATAATTCAGTTGACAAATTTTCCTTTCAGATTTTATTAAAAAAAAAGATTTTATAAATCTAGTACAGTGCCAGCTCGTTAATCCGAACGCTCCTTAATCCGAACGATTTCACAATTTGCGCAATTCTCGAATTAGAAAAGCTTTTAGAAGACGATATTTTTTGTGCTGATCAAATTAACAACGCCAATGTGATATGTGCTGTCACATGTGAAAATCTGGAGAAGGGATTCGATGACGGCGACCAGCTTATGCCAGTTTCAAAAATTTCACCCAAATCCGTGGAAGCTTTTAACATAGCCATCAACTGGGCTGAAGAAGTTGTCCAGAACACTGAGGAATTGGTGGTTTTGAGATGAATGCGAGATTAAGCCCTTAAACACCAGGTTCGTTGGTTGAAAATAATATATAGGGTGCTTATTTTAGGGGTATACAATACATATTCAAAATGAAAAAAAAACACCTAAAAATAATGTTAAAGTCTATGATATTGGATTCATTTAATATTATATATAATTTTATGCCATTATTGTTTAAATATGATTTCGGGCATATGAGCGGCACGCCTAGCTCGAATGAAGCGCAATCGTGAAGTCCAATTTTCGACAATTGTCGTCTTTGTGGATGCGTATTATCCACAAGAGTGTACGTGGTGCGAAAACGATTCATGGTCTTCCGAATAACTTGCTCGGATAGACGATTATGTAAAATGGACGTAGTGCACGATAAGTTTGGCGAACTGAACCATGATTTTCAAAAGAAATTTGCAAGCGCTGTCCTGACGTTAGTCTATTAATGGTAAAATGGCAAAACGTATTGACTACAAAATAACTATCAACTGTCAAATTAACATTCTGTAAAAACAATGTTGCTGGTTTAAAAACCCAAACCTCTAAAAAAACACTCTATATCAGATATTTTATAGCTAAAAAATGAATTTATTAAAAATTATGCATTTAGAATCTAAATATATTTTTTAAAATAATGAATATTTTCATAAACCCAAAATTCATTATTTCTTATATATTTCTCAAAACACTCCGAAATATGAACGACCCAATGCACGATTTACGTTCGGATTAGCGGGCTGACACTGTACTCGAGAAGTATACGACATTTAATTACCTGTATTTGTCCGTAAAATAGGCTTCATTTTTCACATCATAGCTCCATCTAGATAGCATTATTTAAAGAAAAACTTAGATCACGACAGGTAAATTCAGGTTATAATAATACACGATATTCACTTGATTGAAACTACGAGGTCTTTCATATTATTCAAGATATACTCGTACGTTAGTGTACTAGTTGAAGCCATAGTGAATTTTTGTAAAGACCATTATGCAGCCATGTTTTGAGTTTTTGCAAGAATCATAAATTGTTAAAGTAAGCGGTTTTGCGTGGAAAATCAGAAGAGAAGAGAGAAATTGCATTGAAGGAGGTTATATAAGTATCGGTATTCCAATACAATCAGGGATTTATTATATTTATTTTATTATAGAAGTTTAGACAATTAATAAATCTTAAACACTGGTATTGAGTATTTGTACAGAGTATGTACATATATTAAGTATGTATATTAAGTAAGTATAATGAGTATGTACTCGTATATTGAGTATAATGGGTATGTATATTGAGTGTGTATATTGAGTATGAATATTGAGTAAATATATTGAGTATGTATATTGAGTATGTATATTGAGTATATTATATATTTTTTAAATTTGTTCGACCCTTTTATCCTCAATAACCCTCAAATATCCTCATTAAATAAAAAAAAAAGTTGTTGATTTATGAAAGTTATTTTAGTAGAAGCGTCAGTATAGAATACTTGTGTATGATTGTTGGTATATCGCAGGTGACAGTTAGGCAGCCGTAAATAATCCAGTCGTGAGGTATGGAAACAGCTCGGTGCTAGCTCTCGTACCCTCCTAGCTGAAGACAATGGCTGCGTTAGCTGTCACACTTTGTGGTGAACGCGGCCATGTTTAGCCATTATTCCAGGATCATCTTTGAATAATGATATTAAAGCGGAATCCAATGCCAAAATAATACAAAAAGAGTAAAATATAATTAAAACAAAATATTTACCCCTTTCTCCTTAAATACCCTTTCTACTTTTAGTCAGCCAAACTCCCATTCACAAAATATTTCAACTACACATTAATCGATTGTTTATATCCTGGCAACATATTTATTTTCAAATAATTTTTTATACAATTATGTATTATTATTAATTAGCAATTAATCCAGGCAAATATCAAATATCAACATAATCCAGGCAAATATCTGTTTTTACCAGTGTATTGTATTGATTTATAAATGTATGTGTCCCCAATGTAACATAATGAGTACTCATAATTTTATGGATTTGTCATAATATTTTATCTACCATATAAACAACAGGTATTTTTTGAGTTAAGTTATATATTTATACTTGTACGTAGATGGAGGTCACCTCCGAAATATGTCGTGGTTAATATTTCTATTGTATAAATATATTTTATACATTAAAGTGGAACAAAGACAGCGTTGTTTTTTCAATTCCAAAACAAATGTCATATTTTTGAAAACAGTTTCACCATTTTATCACGTTTTCATCTAGTCCATAATTTTAGGATTTATAAAACCTGTTTTTCTTCATGTTATTTTTTTGTATAAAACAGGTTGTTTGAACCCAATTACTATAAATAATTTGTTTTGGTTATTATATTGATTCTCAGGACATGTAATTGGTAGCTAAATCGCCATTTTCACGTGAATACACCAGACCAAAGTCAAAGTAAGAATTACGCGGCCATCGCCGGGAATCGAACCCGGGACCTTTGGTGTGGAAGTCATAGCTGTTGCCACTCTCCCACGAATGTAGTTTTGTCTTATATCTCTCGACCGACGTTTTTGAGATTGTTACAATCTTTATATTCAGGGCAGTTATGTAATTTACACATTACTTTCATTTTCAGCAATTATACATGTATGTAAAACCTATTTACGAGTGTGTGATTACTGTTATAATGTATATTAGATGATATGTTTTTGTACCAACAAAAATTAAATAAAATATATATATGTACATGATATTTTTATACTTCAGAGATATTACAAACATATTGTATTTAGACGAGTCATTTCGATATATAATTATTGTTAAGATAAACGATAATAACGAAAGTTCAAAAAGCAGGAAAGATGATAAATATTTTTTTTTGAAAAGTAATAAAATCTCGTCATCTAATTTTCTGCAATAATCCTATAAATGTTTTAAAAAAGAAACTATTAAGGCTTGGATTAAGTGCGAGTATGCATAGAGAAAAATCAAAACTCCATAGAAATTACTGTAACAAATAATTTCTTCTATGTTCGCCATACTTTGTGTTGTAGATGTTTTATATTTTTCTTTTTCTTTTGTATATACTTTGTATACAACACTAACTTAAAAAAAATATATATCAGACACAAAGATATTTGAAATATTATAAAATTGTTTACAAATATGTTGAATATTTTAAATATCTTTATGATATCACTGAGGAAGGACAGGGTCTGTCCGAAACATGTCTGATATTATTATTATTATTTTTTAAGTTAGTTTTGTATTCAAAGTATATAAAAATGTATGTATGTAACAAAGAAAATTATTTTATTAGCTAACTAACTAACTAACCATCACGCCATTTCCCCGGAGGAGTAGGCAGAGAGGATGGATCGCCACACTGGCCTGTCCTGGCACACCTCTCGGGCTTCCTCCACATTCATACATCGCACCATGCACGCACGTCGATTATTCCGACTTCGAATGTGGCCGCCTTTTAGTAATTAGTTAATTTGGTCATGCCATGTTTTCCTCGGTCGTCCTCGGCTTCTTTTCCCACTCACACTGCTTGTGTACAACTTTTTAATCATTCTACTCTCATCCATTCGTTCCATATGTCCGAACCATCTCAGGGATCCTTTTTTAATTTTATTCATGATGCAGTCATCTGTCTTACATTTCTTTCTTATTTCATCGTTCGGTATTCTATCATGCAACGTTTTCCCGCACATTCTTCTTAGTGATCTCATTTCTACGGCGTTTATTAGTATTTTTTATAAACACAACCTAGGAATGAGTAGGATACATGTATCTTTTTATGTAAATGGATTTATTTGTAGGTTATCGTAACAATTTATTTGCGATTCAAAAGCATCCGATCATTAGCGGTTAGGGAAAGCCATTGTGAATGATAAATGAAATACGATTTCCTCGATTATCCGCGCTGGTACTGGCAGGAGTGTTATCTTTCGCGGAGAAACACATCTCGACCGTTAATTTCCTATTGTTAAGCAGTTCATATTTCAATTCCGTGAGTCGGATTGGGATTTTATAAACTCGCGTAATATTATTGCGCCTATTGTCGCCAGGGCCGGCAGCCCTACATGCTTTAAAAACGCTATATGGACATATTATTTGTTTACATTAAAAATGCAAGATTACAAAATCAATAACAATAATTTAATGCAATTTTAATATTTATAGTTTCAAGAACATAGATGTAAAATTATATATTGAATATTCAATATGCATGAAAACGCCTGTTTTCTAGAAGTTTTAATTTACAATACTTCGTGGCCGAGTGGTAAGTGCATTGACTGCCACCCCTTAGGTTCCGGGTTCGATGGCAGTGTGATTGTCACACCGCCTTTGGCCTGGTGCAAAATTCACGTGACAATAAAATGGCGGTAGATTAGCTACCTATCACATGTCACAAGAAACAATATGATAGCTAACCCTTTAAATCGATTTGGCTCGCGCTGAAATGATCCAAAGAGCGATTCAACAAAACAATAATAGTAATAATAATAATAATAATAATTAGGTATATCGCTGAGCAAAGGCATTTTCATAAAATCAATTCCATAAAACAATAATAAATTCATTTTCATAAATAAATAATCACAGAACTTTCAATTCACTATATTTTTGTATTCACTAATCGAATTCAAATAGATTATGGAACATTGGATTACATAAATTTGAACAGAATAAATGCCTTTATGATTTTTAATCTTTGATTTATAATATTGTTCTTTTGAAAACGGTTTATATATATAAAGTGAAAACAAAGTTTTTAGTATGGACTTTTTTCAAGGAACAAAATTAAGTATTGTGTAAGAATACAAGTTTTGTGTTCTCGTTGTGAAATCATAAATATGATTGAATCTTCTAAATCGTTTATAAGTATTTCGTAATATGTTATTAAACATATTCTATTCTATGACCTGAGATCTGCGCAGAGACAAAATAAATAGCATTAATTAATTATTTAAGGTTTTTAAAAAGTAAAATATGTTTTATTATAGTTTTAATGTTTTCTTTGATAATCAAACAATTATTTTCGTTTCTGATGAAGTTGAGGCGATGACAGTTATTAAAAAATATAATAAAATAAAATTATGACACCTTTTATCCCCATGTTTTCGATTCGGTTGTTTAAAGTTGTTCTAAATATTCATAAATGATACCTAACATCGTATTGTTTTGAAGGGTGAGGCAATTTTATTGCTTACTGGGGGTGTCCCAGGTTGAGTTCGGCCCTGGTTATTTTTATGCCTATTGCTGTTTCAGTAATGCACCGGGGGGCTATTTACTTGTTTATTGTGTTGTCTGGCCTAAAGACTGCTCTGGGCACAAATCCTTCGTTATTGTTCGGGCCTGCGCTGCTACCCAGCTAAAGGTTGGCCGGAGCATTCATCGTGTAAACATGATGTCTGAGTTAACACAGCCAGTTATTTTTAGATAAATAAATTTGCATTTTGATTACAGTATGTATAATTAAAAATCTATGCGCATTTTTTAAAACTAAATTTTAGTTCTATAATTATTGTTCAGAATTGATCATAAATAATTATAATAATACGCCCATTTAAACGCCGTTTTCGTGTTTAATCTCCTCAAGGGCGCATTGAGACGTATTTAAATATAAAAATGAGCGCTGCATCTGTATTCGCGATCGGTTTGAAATTAATAACCATATTATTATTTAACAAAACAGCTGTTTATATTATAAAAGCCCGAGGAAATCGATGTAAAACGTGGAAAAAAATAACAACAAAGAAATACGCATATAACCATGTGAACAGAAATATGACAATTATCTTTTTGTTACACTTATCGTTAGGGTATTCAATAATTCGCTGATCTTATAAGCGAATTATTGAATTCCCTATATGTATATGAATCGTCCTCAATGAAGAACTTTGAAGTGTCTCTGTGCGGCAATTTAGGGAACAAAATAAGAAACGAGTATGTCCCCCTGCTAAGTTTTAGATGTGGGGAAACAATGTATTTATTTAATTCTATCAAAATTTCTGAATTGTAAATACCCCCGAATACCAAATGAAAGAAATATTACCTGGAAACACATTTTTTGTTAAATAATATTACTGAAAATGTCTGTCTTCAAGGATTTTTATTATAATATATTCTAGATGGTATGAGGTATTATCAAATGATTTTAATATGGAGTTTTACGTCATTGTTCAAGAAATAATAAATATCTTTGACTCCATAATATTTAATCATTAATACGAATGAAGACGTCTGTATTCTAAAAGTTTTGTTATAGTTTACGGAAATGACATGATTCGCCTTTCTAAGGTTTGAAAAAAACATTTAATAAATGCCTCAGAAAGTCAAAACATGAACAAAACATCACTCCGTTTCCCCGCAGGGGTAGGCAGAGAGAATGAACCGCCACACTAATCTATCCTGACACACCTCTCTAGATTCCCCCACATTTATACAACGTGATTATACACGTACGTCGATTCTTCCGACTGCTCCTATAAAATTTGATTAATTTGGTCATGCCAGGTTTTTCTCGGTCTACCTCGACTCCGTACTACATTTACATCGTTAACGGATACTTTCTTAAGACTTATTTCTCCATACATGCGCTCCGTATGTCCGAACCAACGCAGCGATCCTTTTATAATTTCGTTCATAATAACTTTCATAATTTTGATTTTTGTATATGTATACAATTTATCAAGGACATGTTGCTAGACTGGTAGACCAAAGATGTACCAGAAGGAAAGCGAAGTGGAGACTTCGTGAAAATAGAAGAAACAGAGGGAGATCTCCAACACGATGATCAGATGATATAAGGAAACTTGTTATTGACTGGATAAAAAAGGCACAATATAGAAATATATGGAGAAGTATGAGGGTATCCTACGTCCAACAGTGAATAAAATCGTCTGTAAATTTGTCATTTCTAAACTAACTAACTTACCATCACGCCGTCTCCCCGGAGGGGTAGGCATAAAGAATGGAACGCCACACTGTTCTGTCCTGACATACGTCTCTCGCTTCCTCTACATTCATACATCTTGTCATGCACGCACGTCGATTTTTCCGACTCCTTACGTGACCGACATTCAATATTTGATTGATTTGATCGTGCCACGTTTTCCTCGGCCTTCCTCTATTTCTAGCTCCGTTCACGCCGTTTACATATACCTTCTTACCATTCTGTCTTCACTCATTCTTTCCATGTGTCCAAACCATCTTAATGACCCTTTCCTTATTTTGTTCATAACACTTTCATTCGCACCACATTCACTTCTTATACTTGCATTTGTCACTCTATCATATACAGATTTGCCATACATTCGTCTTAGAGATCTCATTTCTACTGCATTTATTCTACTTTCATCCTTCTTTTGCCAGTTCCATGCTTCACTTCCATACATAAGGGTCGGCACAAGAACACCATTGTGCACTGCCATCTTAGCTTTTTTGGATAGGCTTTTGTTTGCGATGACATTTCTATAAACTATAATAACATTTCTAGAAAACAGACGTCTTCATTTGTATTAATTATCTACAATAGAATGATCGTTTGACTCGTTTCAAGAGTATGCAATTCAATATTTAGAGTTGTTTAATGAATAAAATGTATTTTCTAAATGAATATCTTTACAGATAATTATGTCTACTAGTGTTTCGCAGACAAGTTGAAATAGCCTGGGGATGTATGAAAGATACCGCCACGAAAGCCGTTCCAGCAAAGCTATGCTGCGATGTTACGACTCGCCATTAAGTATGGCGGATATAAAATTCTAAACATTTTAGATCTTAGAAAATACAATTCCGAATAGTCGAATTTCTCTGCTTGGAGCCAGTTCCAAGATCCGAGTACCATTATTAAGGTATTATAGAAATCTCACCTTACACGATCTGTGGTATTTGAAATGTATTAAAATGATAAGAAACGTCGTTCAAAAGATACTGAATGCTCTTATAATATATACAGGAAATTATATTTTAGACACGCGCACAGATTTATAATGGTTTCAGATTTAACTTAATGCAATTATCTGGGTAGTTCGAGGACATACTGTCGATTAAGTAATACGAATGAAAACGTCTGTTCTTTTGAAAAGTTCTGTGAAATTATAATATTATTCATAAACAAACAAACAAACAAACCATCACGCCTTTTCTCCGCAGGGGTAGGCAGAGAGAATAGACCGCCACAATACTTTATCCTGGTAAACCTCTCTAGCTTCCTCCACATTCATACAACGAGTCATACACGCATGTCGATTCCTCCGACTTCTAGCATGACCAACCTTTAAAATTTGATTAATTTGGTCATGCCATGTTTTCCTCGGTCTGCCTCGACTCCGTACCCCATTTACACCACTAACGTATACTTTCTTAACCATTCCTTATCCATCCATGCGTTCCATATGTCCGAAGGTTGGTGAATGCAGCGATCCTTAAAATAAAGTAATTAAAAAAAAAAATTAACTCTGTTTCTACGAAAAATGTGAATCTTCTACAAATATACTTCTACACTAAATACATAAATATGAATGAGAAAATTGAGTAATTTACAGTGGAATTTTGTGTTTATCTATAGTGTTGACTCAAAATGGCTTACAACTCTCATCATATGATAATTAAATTATAAGTCATGATACAGAAGGTTATTCCTGAAGATTGATTGTCTTTAAGAGATTATTATGCTTATCGCACCAATTAGGCTCAAAGCTCTGTAACGGACCAAATATGTGATGGCTAGATACGTGCTTTAGAAACATCGATGTTTTCTGCCTGATTTTTTTTTTATTCAAATCTATAATATGTACTTTGGGAATAATTTTTTTTGTTTAATCCACTTTTTTTAAATAAAAAAAATTAAAAAACACGAAATATTTTGGAGGATACCTCCGATGAAGATGGAGATATCCTCCGAAACATGTGGTGTTTTTTAATATTTAAATATTTTTAAATTATTTTTAGTGGATTAAACAAAAAATTTTAATTCCCACAGTATATTATTATGGAATTTCACAGTGTTAATGTCTTAACTTTCAATAAATTTCTAAAATATACTACTTTACTTTTGTTTGAATTTAGTTTAGTTTCGATTTCGATTCACTATTCTGTTCTGTTAACGCTTCTAATCATTAAGACATTAGACTTATTGAATAGATTTATTACATTCGCAGTTTGTTTCCCTAAATAAATTAATACATATATTGCAAAATATACATAATAATGTCATTTCATATGATTATCATATTAAAATATTACCTTTCAAGCAATCATTACTTTGAGTACACATTTTAGACGTTGCTCTCGTAGTAGTTTAACTCCTCCTAAACGGCTGGACCGATTTTGATGATTGTTTGTGTGTTTGAGTTGGTCTCTGGATGACTTAGATTCACAATTGGACCCGGTAGGTGGCGCTATGTTCTGTTCTAGGAAAAAAATCGTTCGGGCAGGTAAACGCCTGTCTGATCCGCCAGTATAATAAGAAAATACAAAAAAATATTAAAATAAAGTGTATGGATAAAAATAAGTAGAACTGTCTAGATAGAATAGTGAGATGGTCCATTTCAACCGCTTCTTCTGTGAAAACTACAAGTTTGTTAAATTATATGAATCGCTAAGAATATTATAAAGAATACCACGTTTTAATATATTTTTATCTGTCTTAGATATACATCCCGTTGAGTATACATATAATGAAGACATTTTAAATCAATTATTATCCAAGAACCAGAAACAATTTTGCAATAGATAGCAGGCACACATACTTTTTTTGTCATCATAATTCGTAAACCAGCTTAGCAAGCTAAATCTAACAAGTTAGACAGGAAAAGGACGGCAAGTGAAAAATTGAATTTTTAATAAAAAAATTTTAGTGTCACATTAGAAATGATATAATAATGCTCCATCGCTTCGCTAGTTTCCTATCCAAAAATATAACAATTCTCGGAACAGCTCCTCCACACTTCAGATGCCGGTCCACTTTCTTACGTTTCGCAGCCAGGATACCTGTCTCCTCACGGGCCCTCGGCGTCCCTCAATTTTCCTCTCTCAAATCAGTTGGAGAAGGTGGTACTTTTCCCCACGCAGTACATGACCCAGATGTGAATTTTTCCGAAACTTGATAATTGACAACAGCTTCCTGTCAACTCTAGCTTGCCTCAGTACTTCGGTATTGGTAACCGTGTCTGTCTAGGGAATTCTGAGCATTCGGCGATAGAGCCACATTTCAAATACTTCCAGTATGTTAATTGAGTTGATTTTTAAGGTCCACGTTTCACATCCATACAATAAAACAGACCATACATCCTTATTATAAAGGTATAAAATCTTCGAAACATGTCGATTAATGTAAACTAAAAAGTGGAAAAACGGTGTTTTATTTCATAAAAATAATGAATTGTTCTCTTTGATAAATGAAAAGATTTATTCAAAAGTAAATGAGATTTTTCAAATACCTTGTTTATTATCAATGTGGTAGGCCCAAGTTGATGTAGATGGGTCACGTTTTCCTCGCTCTACCTCGACTCCGCTGTCCATTGACATCATGAACGTATACTTTCTTAACCATTATTTCTACATCCATGCGCTCCATATGTCCGAATCAGCGCGCGCAGCGATCCTTTCATAATTTTGTTCATAATACCTCCTTTCGCTTTATATTCCTTTCTTATATTAGCATTTGAGATTTTGTCGTACATCGTTCAACTAAACATACGTCTTAGAGACCTCATCTCTACCGCATTTTTTTCTGCTCTCATCCTTCTTTTGCCAGTTCCATGCTTAGTTTCTATACATAAGGGTTGGGACCAGAACTCCATTGTGAACGGCTATTTTCGAAATAATTTAAAACAAGTCAATAATCAATTTAGTGAATACTGCATGGGAATACGAGCGTCCGCGGTTCGGAATTTACAGCCGCTTTCCCGAGAGACAGGCATTTTATCATCAGGGTTGTTAAACTAGTGCCCGCGGTCACTTCTCGGCCCGCATTGTCCGAGAGAGAAATTATTATATTCACTATCACAATAAAGATGCTTTTTATAATGGTCCAGTGAGAAATGAGAGGAAAATACCACGTGGAAAGTCTCGCTGCTAATTATGACCAGGAACAATGCGGAGATTAATCTCTGATTTACGTAACTCGTAAACTGGACGGCATATGGGATAAATAGTACACCAATCCTGCAGACCGGTGTTAGGTATAATGCGCGCAACGTGACTTTGCTGACTATTTATGTTTTGAAGTAAATTAGGTATTACATTATACGAGTATGTACCTTGCAGAGCACCTGGTTTTTCTCTGTTTGATCGTTTATTTATGTTTTTTATTACTATTTTTGGCACGTAAAACAATAGTTAATTCGATTGCTTTATTGGATTACAGTGATTTTTATTTTATATATAAAATATGTTTCTTATTAAATTACAAATATCTAAATCTACACTGTTAATACTTTTGAATAATCAAAATTTTGTAGTTTATTTGCTCACTACAGTACAAGCCAAATCATCATAAAGAATACCAAAAATATGTTTTAAATTTTAAGAATTACAAAAAACTGTTAAGGCATTAAAACTGTGGAATTTTATAGTAATACGAGTATACTCGTACTTAGGAAATTAAAAATAACTTTGTTTAATCCACTAATTATTAAAATATACTACATGTTTCTGTGGATACATTATATTTTTACAACTGAAGATGGAAGTATCCTCCGAAACATGTCGTGTTTTTTAATATATTTTTAATAATTAGTGAATTTAAGAAAGTTATTTACAATTTCCTAAGAATACTATTTCGTGTTTATTTATATCGATACGATACGATTACGAAGGTACATTTTAGATCATCCCCTCGATAAAGGTTTCGGCAAATTTCAGATCTAAGCTGAAAATCCATCTTATTCATATTTCATTTCCAATTAAAATCTTGTAGATTTTGTTCTACTCGTATTTCACTTTCTAACGGATCGCGAATATCAGATGCAGCGTTCATATTTAGATTTTTAGATTTAAAACTTGCCTTAATGCGCCCTTGAGGTGATTACGTCACAAAAAACGGCGCTTTAAAAGTTAGGATATTATTATTATTATTACTATTAAGCCACACCTTTAAAACACTTCAAAATAAATAAACGAGTAAAAATGTAATAAATCTGTGCTGATTCATAAATATGAATCACAACGAAATTCCACAATAGCATGTCTGAAAATGTGTTTTTAATTATGTATAGAGGGTATGTGTGCAAAACGGGTAATTTCTTTTTCGTTTTCCTTATCGAAAGAATGTTCATATATTTGTTTCATGTAAATAATTTAACTTTTTATGCAAAACTTGTCAATGAGAAGACGTATCGCCTTAAACGTAAATAGATTTGATGTGCTTTCGTGCGGCAATTTGGAGCATTTAATTAGTCGTGAGTAAGTGTGGTTGTAGGTACCGCATAGGTTTTGTTAATAAATCCAAAAGAAATGAGATGTATTAGGGTGAATGTGATAAATATTTATATGTAAGAATGTCAAAGCTTAAGAGAATAAGAACGGATATAAACGCCCTGACGGATAAAATATTTAAAGCATCTTAAATACATAAAAAAATGTTATGTTTACATAAAATACAGAATAAATGGTATTGTATTGCCATTAAAACTGTGCCATATTCACTATATAAACCTATCTTATGTATAATCTTTTTTTTTTATATCTATATCTCATATTTTTATTCTACCTATTTATCTCATCTCAATAACTTATCTCTATGTCTCATATTTGTGTCTTATCTCTATGTCTTGTCAAAGCTTTGTCTTATCTCTATGTCTTGTCTAAGCTTTGTCTTATCTCTATGTATAATCTCAATGTATCACCTCTATATCCCATCTCTATGTCTCACTTCTATATCTCAACTTTTTGTCTCACCTCTATATCTCATCTTTGTGTCTCACCTCTATATCGCATCTCTATGTCTCATCTTTATGTCTCACCTCTATATCTCATCTCCATGTCTCACCTCTATATCTCATCTTTATGTCTCACCTCTATATCTCATCTCTATATCTCACCTCTATATCTCATTATTCATATAACTTTCGCGTACCACCATCTTTCACAATACATACATAGTTGCAATACAATTTGAAGAGACTGAGTTATTATGGCTCTAAAGAGCAGCCGCTAGTATGTAATAACGGCCCTTTAGCGGGAGATGTAATAAAATTTTACGTTTTTGATCACATTTTTAATCGGGTCGGTCGGGAGTATTGGAAAGGGCTAGGATGCCAATATAATCGCGAGGGCAATAAGGTTTCAAACTGCCTTTTTGCGCTATCTATTTCAACTTGAAGGGGTCGGCAACTTGCGACCGGCTTCTCAACTTTTAAAAATACAACAAAGACAAATATTGCAATTTTACTATTTAAACTATTCCTGAGAAATTAGCACATTCAAAGTTTTTTGTTGTTTATTAATTTAAAATATTGAAACGTTCTGTGTTCTAGAAGATTTATCTTATTTTATGGGAATGACTAGTCTCAGCTTGCATTATCAATTGTGGTCAATATTATTTAATATATGCATGTCTTGTGAATTCACGTAAAAATAAAATGGCGATAGATTACCTTCCTATCACATGTCATAACAATCAATATGATATCTATACTCTTTGCGTCAATTTGGTTCGCGCTGTAATGATGTAATGATGTAAAGAGCGATTCAAGCAAAAAATAATAAAAGTGTTTATAATATGTACATATGCTTTATTTTTGTGTATATTCTTCTTCCGGTTATCCCAACGTTGGTGATAACTGCAGCAAAGGCATCTCTGTTCTGCGCCGCTTGGAATAGGTTTTGAACTCTGGTCATTCCTGTCCATTCTTTTGTGTTTCGCAGCCAAGACAGCCTGCCTTCTACCAACTCCCCGACGTCCCTCTATTTTACCCATTAATGTCAGACGAAGGAGGTGGTATTTTTCTCCCTGAGCACATGACCCAAATATGAGACCTTTCTAACTTTCACGCTCGACAGTAGCTCTCTTTTGGATCTGAATCTTTGTAGTACGTCTGCATTACTGACCCTATCGGTCAACGGTATACGGAGCATTTGGCGGTATATCCACATCTCTCTTCTTCTTCCTCAGCCTATTCCCGTCCACTTCTGGATAAATGCCTCCTCCATTCGCTTCCATTTCACTCTGTCTTGTGCAGACTGCATTCAGGTTATTCCGACATGTCTGTTCAGGTCATCCTTCCACCGTAGTTGCGATCACCCTGCACTTCTCTTTGCCGTCCATTATGCACATCTCAAACCCCTCAAAACGGTTCATTACATTATCTTCCAGAGTCTCACATAAGTTTCACAGCCATATACGAGTAGTAGAACATACCATAATAATATTTAATCTGTTAAATTAAATAACTTTGTTTTATGTACCGCCATTTTATTTTAAGCGACAGCTATTTCGTCAACCTATGTTGAAATCATCTTTTATTTTATATTTATATCTCATTTGTTTGTCTAACCTCTATATCTCATCTCAACGTCTTATTTCTATGTCTCATATCTGTGTCTTATCTCTATTTCTTGTCTAAGCCTTGTCTCATCTCTATGTATCACTTCTATATCTCATCTCTATGTCTCAACTCTATATCTCAAATTGTAACACCTGATGATGTTAACATAGGTTGACGAAACAGCTGTCGCGTAAAATAAAATACAATTGTGATACATAAAACAAAGTTATTTATTTTAACAGTTTATAATGTAAAGGTATCATAGTCTTTCGGCCAAAGCAATGGACTATTTAAATAATATTTAATTATTACGTGCATATAAAAATCTTGAACTATTTTATAAAGATTTATGTTCAAATATTTATGATGTATATCGGAAAGTCAAAGGTGATGGTTTTTGAAAGGGAAGAGCAAATGACAGTTTGTAATATAAGTGTAAACGAAGAGAACTTGGAACAGGTGAGGGAATTTGTGTATTTAGGTAGCATGTTCATAGTAGATGGCCGAACCGATATTGACGTCGAAAGAAGGGTTGGTGCGGGTACTAAATAAATGGAGCTTTAAGAATAGTTATTGGAAACAAGAATTTATCAATGAAAGCGAAAACAGCCGTTCACAATGGAGATCTGGTCCCATCCTTAATGTATGGAAGCGAAGCATGAATCTGGCAGAAGAAGAATGAAAGCAGAATAAATACGGTAGAGATGAGGTTCCTAAGACGTATGTGTGGTAGAACGATATACGACAGAATTTCAAATGCTGATATAAGAAAGGAATGTAGAGCTAAGAAGGTATTATGAACAAAATAATGAATGGATCGCTGCGATGGTTCGGACATATGGAACGCATGGATGGAGAAAGAATGGTTAAGAAAGTATACGATAATGATGTAAATAGAGTAAGGAGTCGAGACAGGCCGAGGAAAACATGGCATGACCAAATTAATCAAATTTTAAAGGTTGGTCAAGTTAGAAGTCGGAGGAATCGACGTGCGTGCATGACTCGTTGTATGAATGTGGAGGAAGCTAGAGAGGTTTTCCAGGATAGAGTAGTGTGGCGGTCCATTCTCTCTGCCTACCCCTGCGGGGAAAAGGCGTGATGGTTCGTTTGTTTGTTATTTAATATTATAAAATTATTTTCGGATAGTGGTTGTGTACCCCTGGGGAGACGCCCAGGCGCCTAGAAGTGTTGGCCGACTAGAGAACGCTCATTACATCCAATTTCCCCTTTCTTTATAAGAAATGGAAATCTCCTTTTATTAATATCTACCAGTTTTTAAATACGAACCCGAGATCAATAATAACTAATAGAGATATTACGTCGCTCATAATTACGCCCGCAAAATTAATTGGCCGATCGACTTGAGAAAAACTAACTTCAAATCAACTACTTATAACTAACTAACTAACTAACCATCACGCCGTCTTCCCGAAAGGGTAGGCAGAAAGAATGGACTGTCACACTTTAACCGATGCGGCACCTCATCCTTCTCTTTTCGCCCCGCGGGAGACGCGGTGTGATGGGTTGCGAACCTCACCGCTACCGATAGGCATCTCCCGCACACACTTCGATCTTCCAACATCCACAAAATAAATCTAAAACAAATAATATAAAATACAATTATATAAAATAAAATAACAAAATAAAAATAATTTAGCGCAAAATGTTATTTTTAGATGGTACACATATTGTCAATTATATGATTTAATTAATATTCCACGTATCTACCTTTTTTTGATTTGCAGTAATTAGGCACTTAAAACCAACCAACACCAGCGAGAACTTTAAAAGAATATTGAAGAAATTATTCAAATTGTCATTGGAACAAATGAAAAAATTATTTTTACCCCTGTCAAAATTCTTAATATAAACGAAAAAACTTGTATAATTTTGACATCAAACAGTACAAACGTATTACGTCTCACAATTTACTATTATAAAGTGCGGCAACAATCAAATTGACTAAAACAATTAACTTATACACGTAATTTCCCAAAATTTACGGGAGGACCACATGAACCAAACCAAATTTTCAAAATCAACTACTTATTTTTGTTGTAATAAGCTAGAATACGAACTAGTTGTTAACATGCAATGAAGAACAAACTAACTAACTAACCATTGCGCTGTTCCTCCGGAGGGGTACGTATAGAGAATAGACCGCCATACTCTGTCTAGACATACCTTTCAAGCCTCTTCTACCTTCATACATCGTAACATGCACGCTTGTCAATTTTTCTGACTTCAAATGTAGCCGCCCTCTATAGAGTTTGGACAAAATAATCATTAATGTTGTCGACGTTGTAAGCGAATGCTAAAAACGTAGTTCATTTTACGTATTAATTGTTTCTTGAACAATGATGTAAAATTCTATATTAAGTAATTAATACGAATGAAAACCAGAAGAAGGCAGCGAGTTCCCGAAACTGGTACATCAGTGGATTTTAACTAAATATACTCGTAGACCTTTAAAAGTAGACCTACGAGTAGACAGTAGATCTACGAGTGTCCACAAATGACTCCACCCAATCTTGCTCCACGGTGTCCTCCTTGTGACCACGACCAGCTTTTGCTACCTCGGTAGTATGATAGCAGGCTCGGGAGGTACGGAGGAAGATGTAGCAAGCAGATTCAACAAGGCAAGGGGAGCTTTCGCAATGTTTCGCCCTGTATGGCGTTCCGGTATCATTTCGAGATAGCTCAAGCTCCAAATATTCAGCAGTAGCGTTAAAAGCGTACTGCTGTACGGATGTAAGACTTGGAAATCTACCGCGGGCGTTATTGGAAAACTCCAAGTGTCTATAAATAGGTGCCTTTGTTCAATATTCAATATCTATTGGCCCCAAACAATGACAAATGCCGTTTTATGGACCATGGTAGGGGAAAAGCCAATTAGAGTCGCTAGATGCAAATGGCTGTGGATCGGCCACACTCTGAGACGGAACCCAGCCTGCATCGCTCAGGGTGCACTAGACTGGTCCCCTATGGGGGGAAACAGGAATCAAGGCAGATCTAGAGCCACCTAGAGAAAGCCCTACAGGACGAGGTCAAAGCAGAAGGCCTCACTTGGGATGATGTTAGGCATTAGGCATGCGATAGAGTCCGGTGGAGAAAGCTCCTTGAGGCCCTATGCACCACGGAGGTGTGACAGGACAAGAAGAAGAAGAAGAAATTATCTATCTAAGTGGAATTTAACTTGAAATTTATTAATTTTTAAAAAATATATCATTATTTACGAATGAAAATATTTGTTTTCTATAAGCTTAATAGTAAAACATTTAATGGACGAAAAAGAAGTTTAATTCGAACTAGAAGTTTATTATACATGTTTCGCCTTGCATAGGCATTACCAATTCAATCGCTAAGATATTTTATAGTTTTTAAGGATTAATTGTATCTCAATAGAGACGAAGATGTAAATTGTTTTTTTTTTGGAAACAGAATATGGTAGGCGTTTACAGGACTTATGACCTGTCATTGGTTGGGTTAAGCGTTCGCTATATGTTAACAACATCCCCATTCCGCATTTTTTACGACCACGTCATTTTCATAAAATTTCAAGAATACAGACGATTTAATTCGTATTAGTTAATGCCATTCCTTGTTCAAAATAATATTCTCGATTGGTTACCAAACGATTTAAACAAAATCTGTCTTTACTGAATTGTATAACGATGCATACTCTCCTATTATATTTACATGGATACTTTCCAATCACAGATTAGCCAAACTTGATGTCTTTATTTATGGGCATTTACGAATTGTCCATGGATGTTGACAATATTGTCAATCAATCTTGAAAACATTATCTATGGTCAATAGATAACAATTATGTTGAGTGTAAATTATGATTGATACAGGTTTTGTTAATGATTACCATAAATAAAATAAAAACACTGAACTTACCGCCTGTGGAGCAGTATTCTCCTATATATCTCTTCGTGAGGTATCGCACGGTAACAGCTGCGAAAGAAAAAAATATGGAATTAGTAAATGATAATAAAAAAAACAAGGAAATTTACAAAGACAGAGTTCGCAGTGAGATTGTTCTCCGACGGATGAAAAAGCATCTGGAGTTGGTCAACATTAGAGAGCGCCAGTGTATATATCGGACCTCTGCGTGACACCCATGCCAACGGAAAGTCAACGTTCACTCCAATCAGCAGAAACAAGTGCAAACAACATAGCAATTCCAGTCAGAGCAAATAAAGCATGTTTCTATGATCGTGCTTTCAGCGTTGCGGGTCCGTTGGCGCGGAATAGCCTCCATGTTAGTATTAAGTATGAGGATAGTGACGTTAAATTTAAGAAACTTCTGAAGACTGCACTGTTCGGTCAGTCATTTCCTAGTGCGCCCTTGAAGTAATTGATTTTACAAAACGGCGCACTTAAAATACAAATCATAATAATAATAATAATAATAATTGTAAATACAAGGAAACTACAATTATTTGGTCGCGTAACACTAGGAAAAAGAGGACCAGGTCGAAGAATTATCTCTTCAGAACAGTTTTGTAGAATGAGAATTTTTGGTTTTAACGCAGAAATTTTGGGTCCATCCAAAAAAAATATTTCTTTAACTAAATAACAAAAATTATTGAATTTTTAAATGATGAACGATCTGATCCGATGACGTAAGCATAAACAGGGTGGTCCTGATTCGTCTTGTCTCCAGCAGAGAAATCCCTAATGATGAATTCACATCGGGAATGAGAAAGGTTTAATGGTTGTGTATTCTTGCTCAACAAAGGCACGCGCATCGATAAATTACTCGAGGATTCTGCACAATTAAAAATGGAACAAACAGCAATATTTTAACTCAATGATGAATATGCCTTATTAAGAAATACTATTAGAAGCACCGGTGTTATTGATATATTGCTGACATCAACTTATAGAAAGTAAACATTGAATTAGTGTGAAGATTATTACGATTAATTGATTCATATAATTATAAATTTTATTACAAAGTTCATCATCATCATCATCAGTCGTCTGTCATCCAATGCTGAATGTAGGCCTCTCCAAAAGCCCGACACCAACCTCTATCCATTGCCGCTCCCATCCATCCATGTCCAGCAATCCTCTTCAGATCGTCGGTCCAGTGGGAAGGGGGACGTCCAACTCTACGGAATCCTGTACGCGGTCTCCACTCCAGAACCCGTTTTCCCCATCGGCTGTCGGTTCTCCGACAGATATGCCCAGCACACCGCCACTTCAGCCCGCCCATCCGTAGAAAAACCTCAGCCACCTTGGTTTATTGTCGAATAAATTCGTTTCTAAATCTGTCCCTCAAGGTTATTCCACGCATGGCTCTTTCCATGGCGCGCTGGGCAACCTTGAATCTGTAGACTAGAACTTTTGTAAATGTCCACGTCTCGGTTCCGTACGTCATGACTGGCAAAACGCACTGGTTGAAGACTTTAGTCTTGAGGCATTGGGGTATTTTGGAAGTGAGAACATGACGTAATTTCCCAAAAGCTGCCCAACTCAACTGAATTCTTCGGTCGGCTTCTTTCTCGAAATTGTTTCGTCCTAATTGTATGACTTGGCCAAGATATGTGTATTCTTGTACCACTTCGAGAGCCGACCCATCGACGGTTACTGATCCCGGGATAATATGTTCCTTATACATGACTTTCGTCTTGTCCAAATTCATCCTGAGATACGAGTATATTAATCCAATTCATCCCGAATTCCAAATTCATCCAAATTCATCCTGAGATATATCATCCCGATAATAGAGTTAGTTAATAATAAATATATAATACCAGGAATGCATGAGAGATGGTTCGACATTAGGAAGACAAGACACTCTCTAAAGTTAACAGTATTTGTCTTCTGGAAGTACATTCACTAATATGAAAGACGTCGGTCTCCCAGGAGACCGCTTTCAGCAGATAAACACAATAAGTAGTTGCAACCCGTGAAATATTTACGGAACTAAAGATTTCAACCCTTAAAGAACTTGGTTTACGGGGAACAATTGTAATCAGTAAGAGATTTTAACTTTTAATGTAATTTTTTTTTCATAAACGTTAAAAATTTCATAATTAACATGACTAAATTGTTCTCTTTTTGTTCTCTACACTACTGTCTTACAACAATAATCAGAATTTTTTTAAAAATAATCCAGAAACGTTTTCAGGCATGCACATCGTGTGCATTTCGAATTACTTTCGAAGAGAATCAAAAGTATTCCTTTCTCGCTTTTTTGAATTCAAAATATTCTCGTACTCTTCGTTTTTATACTCGTATATTTATATTAAGGCAAAGCGTATATATTGCATGAGGAACTATTAGTACTCGTATGTAGGGACGAGCATGTAAAAAAATTTACTTTCACATCGTATTCTAACGATGACTACATAAAAATATTGCATTATCATCTGTAAAACCAGGATTTTAAAATTAAAAAAAGAATTGTTCTCGTTTCTTTGCTAAGTTTAATTATCGAAATGAGCAAACCTCCTGCAAGCAGAGGTCGTGACTGCTATTATTGTGGAAATCATCTGTATCCATCAGCACTTTAAAGTCTGCAGCCTCCATCTTGGTCCATTATGGGCACGATTACCATCGGTTAACATAGTTACATCTTTTCAGACGTATTTTGTGATTTTTCAATTTCAATTTCAATTTCGATTTACAGTATGGCTCATCTGAGCGAAGTACTATCATTCTTAAAATTGTAATGTACCTAATTAAAAAAATTATTTTGTTTTTTGAAATTTCATGGTGTTTTTTGAAATTTCATGTTAATAATGAAAATGTTATATTTTTTAATAAATCTTTTTAAAATGTATTTTTAGTTAAAATCAATTTATGTTTTGTGTCTTCGACGACAGCTCGCTGCCAAAACCTGTCGAAGACACAAAGATATGTGGATTTTAACTAAATATACATTATAAACTGTTAAATGAAACAACTTTGTTTTATGTATCACAATTCTATTTTTATTTTTTGCGATAGCTATTTCGTCAACATATGTTGATATCATTAGATGTTCCAAATTATATCAAAGAAATTATTCAAATTGACATAGGAACAAATACACATAAAGGTTCGAAAAACGAAAATTTGACATTTGATATATTATTGTAACACCTGATAATGTCAACATTGGTGGACGAAACAGCCGTCGCAAACAAACAAACAAACAAACCATCACGCCGTTTCTCCTCAGGGGTAGGCAGAGAGAATGGACCGCTACACTACTCTATCCTGGCAAACCTCTCTAGCTTCCTCCACATTCATACAACGAGTCATACACGCACGTCGATTCCTCCGACTTCTAACATGACCAACCTTTAAAATTTGATTAATTTGGTCATGCCATGTTTTTCTCGGTCTGCCTCGACTCCGTTTACTCCATTTACATCATTAACGTATACTTTCTTAACCATTCTTTCTCCATCTATGCGTTCCATATGTCCAAACCATCGCAGCGATCCTTTCATAATTTTGTACATAATACCTTCTTCCGCTCTACATTTCTTTCTTATATCAGCATTTGAGATTCTGTCTTATATCGTTCTAACACACATACGTCTTAGGGACCTGACTCTACCGCATGTCTCGAAAAATAAAAATACAATTGTGATACATAAAACAAAGTTTTTTTTATTAAACAGTTTATAATGTTAAAGTTTTATAAGGTTTTGGCCAAAACAATGGACTATTTAAAAATACAATTGAAATAGATTAAAAAAAAAAAAATTCATTATGTTAATGTATTTTAATTGTTTAATTTCTCGTGTTCTTCATTACTATGTACTTAAAAGTCTTAATATGTATTTTAAGTGTTCTATATTAAAAACTAAAATTTTGTGATGCTCTATTATGTGAAATAATGTTGTTCGTGTGAATGTGAAACTTATTGGATTAACATAAAAAAAGTTTGAGGTTAGCTGTGAAGCGTTTATTTCCTCTCTGCCTTTCGAGTAAGTCTGCTTCTGTTAATCCCACAATACGTTACGAGCTAAACGGGAATGATGCGAACCGAATCCTCGAAATGGAAACGTGAAGGAATGCCGCGGAGCGAGGTTTAACTATAACCGAATGATTTTTAGCATTAAACCAGTGCTCCTCAAATATTTTCACAAAAAATTGCTTTTTCCAATTTACAGAAATATTGTCTGAATATGGAATAAGTACAAAACTGATCACGGCAATTAAGTCGCTATACACGGAAAGCACTGCTAGTGTCAGAGTAAATGGAGATCTTACAGCCTGGTTTGATATCAATAAAGGTGTCAAAAGGGTTGCGTAAGGAAAGTTGGTTAGTGATGTAAATGGAAATAGAAATAGAGGAAGACCGAGGAACACGGGGCACGATCAAATAAATCAAATATTGAATGTCGGCCATGTGAGGAGTCAGAAAAATCGACGCGCGTGCATGACACGATGTTTGAATGTTGAGGAAGCGAGAGAAATATGTCAGGAAAGAAAAGTGTGGCAGTCTATTCTTTCTGCCTACCCCTTCGGAAAGACGGCGTGATGGTTAGTTATTTAGTTAGTTCAGAAATGCAAAACGCGATTTAGTGACTGTTATTTTTGCTGTATATCTAATATCGATCCCCTCAAGTAATCATTTAAATCTCTTTCAATAACAATATATTCACAACAATAATTTATAAAATAATAATATTAATTTCCTTGTTTTGGCCGAAACACCTCAACATTATTAACTGTAAAATTTGCAACACTATTATAATATCACAATTTTTTATTTTACACTTTTTTGAGAACATTGCGACAGCCGTTTAGGCTACTGATGTTTGTATCATCATCTGGTCGTTATGATATCCTTTACATCGACTTGGCTCATGCTGTCGTGATTTAAAGAGCGATTCAACAAAAATAACAATAATATGTAAGCGAAGTATGGAACTGACTAAAGAAGGATGAAAGAAGAATAAATCCAGTAGAAATGAGATCTCTAGGACGAATGTGTGGGTACTCTGTGTTTGAAAGAGTGTCGAATGAAAATATAAGAAGTGAATACGGTGCGAATTATATTGTTACGAACAAAATAATTATATAATCATTAAGATGGTTTGGACACATTGAATGAATGAATGAATGTAGAAAGAATGGTAAAAAAAGTATATGTTAACGATGTAAATGAAACTAGAAATAGAGGGAGATCAAGGGAAACGTGGTACGATCAAATAAATCAAATATAGAATATCGGCCACTCGAGAAGTCGGATAAATCGACTAGCGTGCGTGACACAATGTAATGATGTTTAGGAAGCGAGAGAAATATGTCTGGAAAGAAACGTGTGGCAGTCCATTTATTCTGTCTACCCCTTCGGGGAGAAGGCGTGCTGGTTAGTTAGTTAGTTAATTAGGAATTACATTTTATTAATAATTCCAACAAATAAACATTAATATCAAAGGCATATTATTAGTATACTCGTACATAAACAGGTAATGACATTGCCTGCAAATAACAAAGCTATTTTAATAATTCGCCGTTTATAAGTTGCTTTCTTTTCACATGAACTGTTTAAAATTAAATTAATTAGTCACTCGTATAGCCAGCTATTTTTAGACGAACGTATATACTGATTACAATGGTATTCTAGTTGGAATTCTGAAACAAGTTATATGAGAAAATACCGGAAAATGTCTATTAAAAAACAGCGTTTAATTAAATAAAGTCTTTTTATTTATTGTTTCTTGAACAATTTTGAACAAATTGACAACATCTGCTTTCTAGAAGTTTTTAATTTTTTTTACATAGTTTTATGATGTGGACAAGTGTATGAAAGAGCTGAAGGGGTTGGATGCAGGTGCAAAAATCAATGGTGTGTCAGTAAGCTGTTTGTTGTATGCGGACGATACTGTGCTACTCGCAGACAACGAACATGATACGGTATGCAAGCGATACGATTTGATGATGAATGTGAATAAGTCCAAGGTAATGATTTTCGAAAAAGAAGGAAACATGACAGTCTGCTACATTAGTGTAAGCGGTGAAAATCTGGAACAAGTGGATGAATTTGTTTATTTAGGAAGTATGTTTACAAATATAAGAGCCAAAAACCATCACGCCCTCTGCCCGGAGGGGTAGGCAGAAATAATGAACCGCCACACTGTTCTGTCCTGACATACTTCTCTCGTTTTCTCTACATTCATACATCGTGTTAAGCACGCACGTTGATTTTTCCGACTCCTCACGTGACCGACATTCAATAATATACATTAACAAATAAATAAAGTTTTATTAATTTTCATTAATTATAAACATATATTCCAGATTCAATTTGTTTAAAAATTGTGTATCCTCTAATATAAGGCGACTTCGCTGGATTTATATAGATTCCAGGAATGGTGCTTCTATGTCTGTTGTAATATAAATCTTACGATTTGTCACGTTGATTGCAGCTATTTTAACTGGATTTGCACGTGACATTCATACTGCTAGAGTCAAATGCTTGCGGGCGCGCTACAAATTAACCGAGTATTTTTATGAGCGCATTATTTCATATTTCTCGGCAGAAATTGAACGCAATGTTGATTTACATCGCCAGTCAGGGAAGTTCAACCGACTTTGTGTGTGAACATGTAAAGCTAAATCAGAATAAAATTAATACAATTAACAATACTGCAGAGAAACACGTAACGTTAATTAAGCATTTGCTGAAAACAATTTCAAATGATGATTGTGTATAGGAAAGCATTTGATGTAATAATAAAAATCAAAATTTGTTTTATTACAAAATGAAAATAATGAGCTCAAAATCAGTGAACCAATAAATAAATAAATCAAAACCATCTACTCGCAGCATATGAACATCACAGGACCAAGAAGACAAATGTTTTGTAACGAAGCAACCTCGAGATGTTAAAATTAAAAAGTTACACAGATTCTGTTTATTGTAACACCTGATGAAGCCAACATTGGTTGGCGAAACAGTTGCTGCGACACTCTCAGTGAATAAAAATAAATTGTTATAAATATTAACAGAAAAAAAAATGTTTAAATTAAAAAAAAATAAAAAAAACTTTGCTGTGAATATCAAAATTGAAAAAAATTAATCGCGACAGCTATTTCGCTAACCGATGTTAGCATCGTCAGGTCTTACAATCAACTGCACTGGACTACAATCAACTTACAATGTTGCTTGTAAGACCTGACGATGCTAACATCGGTTAGAGAAACAGCTGTCGCGACTAATCATAACAAAGTAATTGATAAGTATTTCCGTGAAATAAATTTAATAAGTATTTCCGTCAAAACAATGGATTATCTGAAAAAAAAATATATAATGCCATTTCAATATGAAATGTGTCATTCCTATAAAATTTAATAAAAATTATAGAAGCAGACGTTTTCTTTCGCATTAATTAGAGATTTATATTTAATATTATGGACATCCACAGTGTTACTACCATAGGTTTACATAATAAAAAGCATTTGAGTTTGAAATATTATTCTGATGATTACTTCTGCCACAGGAGATGCAGGACTCCGTTTAAATGCTGTTTCACTCTAAACGTGTTTGTATCCTTTATACGAGTAAGATGAGTTGTGAATTACTTGCTTATTGGAATCCGCAAGGCATTGTCCGACTGCGTGATACACTGTCTAAACAGATCTGAAGTGAGCCACAATGTATCCAAAGCGATCAATCATTCGCATGACTTGTTACGCGCCTTTGTAAATAGTGTATCACCTTTTAATAGCTGTTAAATTTACCCTTTTTCAATACACAATACACAGGATAATAAAACCTTGTCCATTCTGATGTAATGTAATAAACAGAGATTTTAAACATAACAAACATATCATCACTTGTTTTATCACATCACAAATATAAATATTGCCACAGAATCTTATCTGAATATATTTTTATAGCGTCCTCTATATTTGGATGGTAGTCTAGAGAACAAAGTTCAGTGGGTACAATTTTGTAAAGTTTGTGTCATTCTTGAACCAAACCATCCTTCATGGCTCGCCATATACTCCTCTCTCTAGATAGCAGCTATCGAAAGACCAGTCAGCGCTCCGATTTGATAACTAACTAACTTACTCACTAGCTAACCATCCCTGAAAGAATGGACTGCCACACTTTAACCGATGCGGCACTCCATCCTTCTCTTTTCGCCCCCGCGGAAGACGCGGTGAGATAGGTTGTGAACCTCATGCCACCAATAGCAATCTCCCGCGCAAATTTCGATCGTCCAACGTCCTTAAAATAAATCTAAAACAAATAGTATAAAATACAATGATATAAAATAAAATAACAAAACAAAAATAACATAACACATTATGTTCTTTTTGATGGTTCACATGTTGTCAGCTAGACGATCCGGACTTTTGTGTTTATTTAATTTATATTCCACGTATCCACCGTACATTTAATTAACTGTAATTAGGCACTTAAAACAATCCAACTCCAGCAAGAACTTCAAAATGTTATTAAATAAATGATTCAAATTGACATTGGAACAAATGCACATATAGGTTTGAAAAAATCACGAAAATTAATTTTAACAACTTACTGTCAAAAGTCTCCATATAAACGAAAACCTTTTATATTTTCAACATCAAAACAGCACAAATCTATTAAGTTCCGTAACTTAAAATTATAAAAGTGCAGCAACAAAGAAATTGTCCAGGAGAATCAGCGCACACAAGAGCCTTTTTAATAAATTTAGTCTACAAGAGCCTTTTTCTTAAACTTGTTAACGATGTTTTGAAAATGTCAAATACATATTTCACTTTTCTAACAGGACCCAACCAACATTTTTAAGAGGATAATGTCATACCTCAAATAAATTTTTCATACTAAAGTTTAAAAATATACATATATTATTGAATTAAGTATCCTGGGAAATTTGTTACCAACACTATCTTATCGATACAGATATATAGACACAATGGAGTTCTAGTGCCAACCCTTATGTATGGAAGTGAAGCTTGGAGCTGGCAAAAGAAGGATGAAAGCAGGATAAACGCCGTAGAATTGAGATCACCAAGAAGAATGTGCAGGAAAACGTTGTATGATAGAATACTGAACGATGAAGTAAGAAAGAAATGTATGGCAGATGACTGCATCATGGATAAAATTAAAAAAGGATCCCTGAGATGGTTTGGACATATGGAACGAATAGATGAGAGTAGAATAGTTAAAAAGTTGTACACAAGCAGCGTGAGTGGAAAAAGAAGCCGAGGACGACCGAGGAAAACATGGCATGACCAAATTAATCAATTACTAAAAGGCGGTCACATTCGAAGTCGGAATAATCGACGTGCGTGCATGGTACGATGTATGAATGTAGAGAAAGCCCGAGAGGTATGCCAGGACAGAGCATTGTGGCAATCCATCCTCTCTGCCTACCCCTCCGGGGAAATGGCGTGATGGTTAGTTAGTTAGTTAGTCTCATTAAAATTATTTTAGTCACATTTAATTTTGCAATAGATATTGAAAAATGATGTTTTTGTTAAAAAAACGAATCATGAAATGAAGGGTATATATTTTAAATTTTGGCATGCAGAGGAATATGTAAATGAACATACGAGTACGTATCACGAAGGAGGTGTAATGCGGTTCATCATCTCTGGCTCTGGGTTCAGTGAAACGGGGTGATAATTTATTAAACGATTAATAAGGGTTAAGGTTCAGATTTAAATGATTTCTTTAACTCCATAAAATATAATATTCAGGCCCTATGTATTGTTAACAATCATGCCCTGAGACATAATTCATTAAGTGTCTATTTATGTAACGAAGTCTCTTCCTGGTTACTTAATATTATCATTTGGTTCTGAAACAGTTAGAATTAAATCTTGATAATAATACAGAGTTTTCCCTCGACTTTCATGAGAAGCAATCACAAGGCAGATATAGGACAGTAGCGGCTTGAGAAATATTCATAGGATTTATATGTTCACTTAAGTGAAAGTATAAAATGAACAAAAGAAGAAATAAATATACAAAAAAATATAAGTTAACCTAAAAGAAAACTTTTGTTAAATACTCGTACATTCACACCCGTCCAAAATAAACAAAATATATAGGTATAAATAAAAACCAAATGATTTTACTGAAATCTCTTGATGGAAGTTCATTTTAAATAATAATTAAATAACGATGTTTTTTTAACTACTTCCACTTTTGTCTTTATTTAGACAGCGACCGGTTTCGCCAGGCTCGCTTTCTAAATAAAGACAAAAGTGGAAGCAGTTAAAAGTGGAAGTCAAAAGTGGAAGTAGTTAAAGTAAGTTTCGTTTTATTTAATTATTATATATATAAAAACTTTTTTAAAAATCGTAAAACATACCAAGACTTATTCGGCACACTAGTATAATATCAATGGTACATCGGAATGCCTCAGGCGTTTGCAATCAGATTATATAAATAAATTATTTCATTATTTTGTTATGAAAGCGTATTGAATTTAAACTAATGTAATGGAAAACAACAAATCATGGAAAGCACATGATAGTACCAACAACCCATCAAATCACCTTTCAAACAATGTCCCATCAGACGTAAGAGGAATAGCCACAAGAGCTGAACATCCGTAAGCTAGTTGATCTAAGTGCATATCATAGAGTAGATCAAGTATTTATATGAAGTCGTATTAAATTCAAAACGGAATATTAAATGTTTGCGGAATAATTTTTTTTTGACAAGTGGTAACTAGATTCGGCGCCCGAATAGGAGAGCCGTCCCTGATGAGGGTACATTAGCTTAGTTGGTTATTAAAGCGGATATCAGATGGTGAACAAACGGATGTATGCTCGGGTATCCCAGTCGTGAATAAATTAAATGAAACATACCTTGTAATTACTAAATTACAATTGTACATGTACTTAAATGTTGTTATTTTATTATCGTTTTTGAGATTATGTGCGGTAGCTTTCTCGCCCTTAAAACACATTTTCTCACCGAGAGAATTTTCTAAATTAGTATAGCTTTATCTTCTTCTTCTTCTTCTTCCTCAGCCTATTCCCGTCCACTCCTGGACAAAGGCCTCCCCAATTTGCTCCCATGTCATCAGACTGCATCCAGGTTATTCCGACGTGTCTGTTTAGATCATCCTTTCACCGAAGTTGCGGTCGCCCTGCACTTCTCTTCGCCGTCTACGGTCTCCCAAGTTTTTAAAGCTTTATACATTGGTGATATATTATATTTAAAATGTAATGTTTGGGATTTTTGAGTGAATTTTTGATGAAATTAGGCATTTGTATTATGACATTCAATAATTATGAATTTAAACAGTGTTGAATAAATTACAAAAAAAAAACCACTTTATTTTTACAACACTTTTTTGTACTTTTAATAAACGGTGTTTCGGACTTTTCACGCCTTTCTTCAGTGTAAAATAATAAAAAAACACTCAATATGTATATTTTAGTAAGAAATACGTTTGTGAAAAGTTTTTTTAAAGTGTTTCATATGTGAATCCAAAACACAAATTAACGATGAATATAAAATAAAGCAGTATTTTTCCGCTTTTCGGATAAATTTTTCCTCGAAACAAAATACATTTTCCGATGACCATGGAATAATACATTTGATACGTATCGAGAAAAACAAACTCAAAAACAATAGTGGGTTCCCATTTTTATAACAATCATCTAATATTTGAATAACTTTTTGAAATTTTCACAAACATGTTTCGGGACACAAATTTCCCTTCATAAGTATATGAATTTTACCAGTTAAATAAAAGAGAGTTATTACTTATACACTTAATGACGAGTTAAAAAGTGGAGGGGAAAAAATAGCGTCAGGGTACATTGATGTATAGTTGGAATTATGAGACATGGGAAAGAAATCAATTATGGGGCTAGAAGTTAAGTTAAGTTGGTTGTTTATAATATCTTCGATGTTTTTAATGACCTTTTTAATTTCCAAAATTTCAAGATTTGTGTGCAAAATTCTGTAAAAAATATCTTTGTTAAACGAATGACCTCTTTCGATGAGTCGATTTGCAAATTACGAAAAGTGATTATTATCTAATATTGATTCGAATGTATGTATTACAACATAAAATGGCGTTCTATAAACTATACAATTTATTATTATTATATTTTATTTAAATACTCGTTTATACGAGTATCGCAAAATTGAACGGAAAATAGTATTCTGACTCACTCAAATGAGATTTCTTTTAAAAAAAATAACACGTTGGTAGGTGGCACATTATGTAAGTAGTCTTCGATATAACGGTCTATTTGGAATAATTTAAATATTATTATCTGCTTTAGCATTCGCGGGCCCGGGTAAGGTTAGGTTCGGTCCATTAGAAGGTTTGCCTAAGATGCCGGGCGGGAGGCACGCTCGAGATAAACGCATCCCGCACGACCACATTATTATGATAATTCCCGCGTTTGGTGCAGGTACCACCCCGAGAGATGATATCTAAATACCCGCCCAAGCACGTGGAGACCGGCAGGGAAAGGAAGATGACGATTAGAAAATCGAGAAATGATTGTGGATCTTTACCGTGTGCTAAAGAGATTTTTACAACTGGATATCGTAGTGGCGTTATTATATTTGAGAGAATATATTCGGAATACTCTTACTAGAAATTTACTCTTATCGTGATGTTTTTACAACACAGGGGCAAGGAAGATTTTTATTTTTATTATTTTTTATAATTTTGATAAATTTCTTCTTTAACAATGCGAAAAAAAAATACAAATAACACATTAAATAGGAATACAGCAATCCGAGAAATCTGCGAGGTCAAAGATGTGGTCAGATGGGGACGTCAAAGACGGCAATACTGGCATCAACACGTAGAAAGGATGAGCTCAAATAGAATACCACATATAGCTCTCCATGGAACGCCAAACGGACAACGCCGACCAGGAAAAACCCCCGAAACGGTGGAGAGAAAGCTGGAGTTCAGCGTCTCAAGAGAACCCGCCTGAAATAACAGATTCCCTGAGTCTACCAAAAGTGAAGAAGAAGAAGAATAAGACATTAAATAATATTAAACCAATAATCGTAGGTTCTCACTAACAATAAGTACTTCTGTGCTTGGTGAGGGATATCACTACATAAAAATGTACATATAATATAAGAAAGTTTACAATACAAGGTAAAAGTATAAGGTGCTATATACTAACCAATACAAAAACATTATAAAGTAAAAATATTACACATTTATTACAATAAATACTATAAGGATGTGAGCTCATACTCTATATAATGAATTAAGGAAAAAATTTAGTTTCATTTTACATTGACTTAAATTTAAATATTTTTTTTAATTCCTCAGGGAGAAGGTTGTAAATTTTTTATTCCCAGGTAAATGTGTCAAATTTGGTGCCTTCAAATGTGGTGTTACTATAACATACTCATCGGAAAATACACAAACGTCGGCCAAACCTTCCACCAGAATGGCAAGAGAATAGAACAGATAAGCTAATTTTCAGGATTATTCTATAAAATTAGTTTGTCATTGACATGTAAGAGAAGCAGACATTACACGTGTTAATTAATACGAATGAAAACGTCAGTTTTCTAGAAGTTTTATTATATTTTATGGGAATGACATGTTTCGCCCTTCTAAGGCATTATCAAATGTAATGCCTTAGAAGGTTTGATAATGCCTTAGAAGTGTGAAACATGTCATTCCCATAAAATATAATAAAACTTCTAGAAAACTGACGTTTTCATTCGTATTAATTATTTAATATGGAGTTTTACATCATTATTCAAGAAACAATAAATAATACATGTGTTAAAATCTTTTATATATTTCCTAATAGAAATACATTGAAAAGTACTAAGAAGAGAGTAATATATTTATTAAATCTATTGTATGAGATTGACATATTTCACATTGCAAATGGATTATAATAATGCCATAAAATATATTTTTTTTAAAAGTAAATATTTTTTGTAATTATAAGTTAATAAGGAGTTTTACATCATTGTTCAAGAAACAATAAATAAGATTTAATTGTATCTCAATAGAGACGAAGATGTCAATTATTTGGAAACAGAATATGGTGGTCGAGGCGTTTACAGGACTTATGACTTGTCATTGGTTAGGTTAAGCGATCGCTTTATTTAATATAACATTCCTCATTGCGCCCTTCTTACGACTACCAAGTCTGAAAATTATTTTTGAAAGATGTATATATGCTACTTTGTTGAAAAACATTTCACATATTTTATCTACACTAATCTACACTAGCGCCATCTATTAAGATTAGATGTAAGCATTAAGCAGAATTTTTTTATTAATGTAATGTGAAAAGCTACCATCAACCCAATTATCACACATTACTAGACAACGCCTGGAGAAAACTCTCCAATTTTTATATATACTCGTATATATAGCTTGGACCAGTATTTATACAACATTTTGTTTTGAATGTATACAAATACTTGTAGACAAATAATGGATTTTACTCATTACGGGTCAATCATTAAGAATTAATTGTATCTCAATAGAGACGAAGATGTAAATTCTTCGTCTCTATTGAGATACAATTAACTCTTTCTGATTGACCCGTAATGGGTAAAATCTAGTATTTGTCTTCAATTATTGTATGCATTCAAAACAAAATGTCCAATAAATAAGATTTTCATTCGCATTAATAAATAAATAGAAACAGTTTAAATTTGCATTTTGTTAAAAATAAAAATATAAAACTTAGTGATATGGATTTGTATTTTGCAACTGGTCATTTCGACTCTCAGCATATTGTAATGGACATTAAAATATTTTCTCAGATACATCTCGAAGGTTTTCAAAAATTTAAATAGTTATTAGCTGGAAGGTTGGATTAAAATAGGTACTAAGCCGGTTTAGTGCAGTACGACCCCTGGTCTAGTATGCAAGCGGGAATGTTTGCATATCTATTTACTTGATGATATACACAAAATTATAATACAATCGTGATAGAGGGGTGAGGGAGAGAAATAGAGAGAGAGAGAGAAGCTGCGGGGACATGGGTCAGGATTCGTTTGTTAGATTTTGGTTTCTATTGTTCAACCTGGTATTGTTCTAATCGGCATCTGAAGTTATCAGGAAACCAGGGTAGATAAATGAGTAAAATTATGCACAATGAGACTGTTCTATCACTGAGATTTCATCTCGAGTTTAAGATAAGTATTTACTGTGTTGAGTCATTATGCTTTAACTTGATTGAAATTATTATAATTTAACGAATTTACTATCTCACCATCTCGCCATTTCCCAGGAAGAGTATCCAGAGAGGATGGAGCGCCGTACTGCTCTGTCCTAACATACCTCTCTCCATTCATACATTGTAACATGCACGGTCGTCGATTTTTAAGACTTCGAATGTGCCCGCCTTTTTGATTAATTTAGTCATGCCATGTTTTCCTTGGTCGTACACGGCTTCTCTTACCGGTCACGTTGCTTGTACGATATGCTTGCTCGTATACAACATTTTAACCATTCTTCTCTCGTCGGATTATTTTTTAAATATTACTTATGGTACATCTGGTCGAAGAGCCCAGAAATTGGCAGCGAGCTCCCGAAACCGGTCGAAGACACAAACATTAGTGGATTTTAGTTAAATATCTTATTTTTCTTCCTTGCTGTTGACCTATGTGGTCTGTTCTCCAGAGTGTTGCTTCTCCTGTGAGGTAGACTCCCAGCTGTCCTTCCATCTTTTAGGAGGTCTTCCGCGAGGACGAGTCCCATGAGGCTGACTACGCAATGCAAAATAGGAGAGTCTGGTGGTGTCCATTCTTTGAACATGACCGTACCAGCCCGTAGCTAAATACTCGTATATGGAGTCCTCACGAGGCGAGAGATTCCGTTATGAGGGACATGAGGGAGTATGGTAGTTATCCGTGGCACTATCCCACGGCATTTCTTCTGGGAATGCTCGGAACCAATTTTCTACAGCTTCGAAGAGATGGACATCTAATAACCCATTTCTTCAGATTAATTAGGGGATACTTCAAGAACTCGGCCGTTCTGGAGGATGTTGGTCTTTTTGTCCCCGATAGATATCTCCGACAGCGACAGCACCGATTGTTTTACCTACCGGCCGCCAGAAGCAATCTGCCTCTGGTGACACCGGTGGGAAGAGCAATTAGTCTGCTGAACGCGGTCTCCTCGGAGATCGACGTCTTTCATGTTAGTGAAAGTACGTTCAGGGGACAAATACTCTTGACTTTGGAAAGTATCTTGTCTTCCTAATGTCGAACCATCACTAATGCGTTCCTGGTTAAAATACCTATACTCAATAGATGCCTTAAACATTTATGCTGTTGAGTAAATAAACTGATTTGATTGGATTTGATTTGATATTTTTTAAAATTATTTTTAATTTTTAATTTATTTTAAATGTATTATTTTTATACTTGGATGCATGGAATAGTATTGAAGTGAGCATACTTTAGAGTAAGTACTGCTACCAATGGGTTTCGTTGTTTGGATGCTGGAAATTGATATGCTCATTTCTCTCTTAACAAGGCGTCGCGGGTTTCACCGGGGTTTATCTCGGGCAAAGATTTCAGCTTCAGTAACTCCGTGTTAGGGGATACAGACGATACTACGCCGGCTCCAGGAGAGATTCATCTGGCAGGCTGCCTGCTAACCCTAATGCCCGGAGGGCAGATTCTGGCGCGTTGATTCCTTAAAGTGTTGTAGTTTCTCTAAGTAAATTTTAATATGAAATAGATTTTCAAAGTGTGAAATGTTGGGAAGGCTAGTGACCTTCATAATCGAATCTTATCAGAAATTCTACGTAATTTTACGTTAATATATTTCATCACAATTATGAAAAAAAAAAATCCATAAATATGTTTTGTCTATAAATCAAAGCATTGTTTGGCAAAACAAACGTTTGATTTAATAGTTCATTTTCTTTGTCCGAAACACTATGATACTTTAACATTATAAACTGTTAAATTAAAAAAAAAACTTTGTTTTATGTATTTTTATTTTTCGCGACAGTTGCCTAGTAAAGCCGCCGTACATTGTCCAACACTCGAAGTCGTACATAATTGTAGGTCTGGTATACTTTTCCTTTTAGATTTAGAGTCATTTTTGGGTCACATAACACTCCTGTCATAGATCTGAATTTCAGCCACCCCACTCCTATTTTGTGATCAAAATCCGTTGCACAACCTCCCTTTTTTATGAATGAGATCATTTTTATACAAATATGTAAAATTCCAGTATACCATATTGATATATTCATAGGTATTATATATACTATTTTTTTTATCAAATTTATCATAATCGGTATCTGTCACTTTTGAAAAGGAATACTGAGTCCTTCTGAAACGAATCTAATGCTATTTTTCGATTTCTTTTTTTATACACTTTGTTTATACAACACTTACATAAAAAAAATTAATTACATATACATGTTTCGGACAACCAGTCCTTCTTCAGTGATACATATTAGAAAGATACATGTTATAAAATTAACATCTGTCAGATCATGTAAACAATTTGCATAAAAAAAGAAAAAGAGAAATAAAGCAATTACAACAAAAAGTATGGCGAATATAGAAATAATTTAATTTTATTTGAAAAAAAGTCCGGCAGCTGCAGAGGGCCAACGAAATGATGAATTCTAATTTATTAATATTATTATAATTATCACCCACCTCTTATTTTTACTTAGTTTCCATTTCAAATAAAATGACAAACAATTCACACTTAGATTGATTATCCAGTATCAAGAGAAAAAAATTCTCTTTTAATAATTTGTGCAACGTATAATCACATAAGGTAAGGTTATGTATGTTGAGTGATGGGCCATTTCTATTTCTTCCTACCTCTATATGTAATATAATGAAAAATCTCTATAGAAACTGTGATTAAAATATCGCATACATATCTGCATATTATATGAACATAACATGTGGTAATATCCAACCGCTTTGTGGACAGACACGACATGTTAATTACAAGGTGTATGGCATACTACCTACCAACGTGTGTTTAAGAAGCCACAAATATTGTAGATAGGGATGGGACTTGTGATATTAATCGATTAATTTAACTTGTGATATTAATCGATTAATTTGACTTGTGATATTAATCGAATAATTTATCCTCACAGTCTCTCCACACAGGTCAGACTGAATAGACTGAGATGGGTCGGTCACGTGCCGAGGATGCCATCATCGCGAGCCCCAAAAATATTGCTGGAGTGGCACCTAGATGGTAGAAGACCAATTAGACGACCAAGGCTGCGATAGGAGGATGAAGTTGAGAGAGATGGGGCTAAATTGTTACAAGTGTCAGATTGAAGGGGCGAAGCGGAGGACAGGAGGAGCTGGAGGCGAAGAAAACTGGAGACTAAGGCTCAATATGGGCTGTAGGGCTATCGAAGAAGAATTTAATTAATAATATTAACTAACTAACCATCACGCCGTCTCCCCGAAGTAGTTAGCAGAAAGAATGGAAAGTCAATGTGTCATGCACGGACGATCATCGATTTATCGTACCCTCAATACTTTTAATATATTTTATTCAATAAATTTAAGTGTAATATACAAAAACTAACTAACTAACTAGCCATCACGCCGTCTCCCCGAAAGCGTAGGCAGAAAGAATGGACTGTCACATTTTAACCGATGCGGCACTCCATCCTTCTCTTTACGCCCCGTAGGGAGACGCGGTGTGATGGGTTTCGAACCTCATCGCCACCAATAGGCATCTCCCGCTACAATATATATTAAAAAAATATATAAAAAAGAAACATTAAACATCTACAACAAAAGTTATGGCGAACACAGAAGAAAAAATAAATTTGAAGATTAAATAATCGAAAGGTATTTTTTGAACATCCCATAGCTGGCTTATTGTTGAATTCAAATATTGTTTGCAAGTCTTCACCTACGGCGTTAACTTCTCGACAAGATAGATTTTCATGCAACGTTTTCGGCTTTGTAATTAAATAATTATTTAATCATCTCGTGGCATTTTATTGATGGCTAACATCATCCAGTGCGAGAGGAAACATTTGTTAGCGAAGGGATAATATCTGAAGTAAGAGAGAACCATCAATAACGAAATCAATTATCGAATTATTTGTTATACCATCTTGATTTTCTTCTTCTTCTTCATGTTACATGTGTAGGCCTTGTGGCATGTTTCTTAAGAGAGGTTCCCTGCAGTCGATCTATCAAAGGTCTGTCCGGGGGTCGTCTACCTTGGGGTTGAACGTGCAACGCAATGAGAGGGAGTATGGTAGAATCAATTCTTCTCACGTGTG
>JAHDVF020000957.1:0-151566 GCA_022606425.2 Lepidostoma basale
TGTGTATGTGGGTATATGAGCATGTTGATTATGTAAGTGCGAGTATAAGTGTATTTGAGTTCATGGGTGAATGAGTATGAGCGTATATCGAGTGCATTGTGCATGAAAGTGTATGCAGGTGAATATGTGAATGTGTGCATGTGAGCACGTGTGTGTATGCATATGCGAGTGTATGAATGTGTATATATGTGTGTATGTGAATATATGTGTACATGTACGAGCGTAAGAATATGTATGCATGGCGATATAAAGGTCATAATATTATATTATATATGTATCTCAAATACTTATAAATATATATATATATATATGTATATGTATTCGCATTAGTGTATGTATGTATTCCTATGTATATATGTACACAGATATGTATTTACGTTTATGTATGTATATGTATGTATATATATAATATCGCTTTTTAGCACCCATCTTGGCTGAGGTTTTCCATGGTTCCCTCAGCCCTAAAGACGAATGTCGGGATGGAACCACAGATAGCCCATGGAACACAAGACAGGCACACTTACAAATCACTTAGATTAAAATCGCACACAGCAACACTTTTCAAACATTAGCTTACAAAACACCTTGACCCTGTAACCCGTTAAGGTATTTTAGTAGAAACCAACACATGCAAAAAAAAAAAAAAAAACCTAACCTAACCTAACCTAACCTAACCTAACCTAACCTAACCTAACCTAACCTAACCTAACTTAACCTAACCTAACCTAACCTAACCTAACTTAACCTAACCTAACCTAACCTAACCTAACCTAACCTAACCTAACCTAACCTAACCTAACCTAACCTAACCTAACCTAACCTAACCTAACCTAACCTAACCTAACCTAACCTAACCTAACCTAACCTAACCTAACCTAACCTAACCGGGAGTTGTTTCTATTCCATACATGGGATCACATCTTTCGTGCGTGCAAACGCTATAGGCTGTCCTGTACCCGCCGGAAACGCTATAGGCTGTCCTGTACCCGCCGGAAACGCTATAGGCTGTCCTGTACCCGCCGGAAACGCTATAGGCTGTCCTGTACCCGCCGGAAACGCTATAGGCTGTCCTGTACCCGCCGGAAACGCTATAGGCTGTCCTGTACCCGCCGGAAACGCTATAGGCTGTCCTGTACCCGCCGGAAACGCTATAGGCTGTCCTGTACCCGCCGGAAACGCTATAGGCTGTCCTGTACCCGCCGGAAACGCTATAGGCTGTCCTGTACCCGCCGGAAACGCTATAGGCTGTCCTGTACCCGCCGGAAACGCTATAGGCTGTCCTGTACCCGCCGGAAACGGTAAGAGCCTTTGTAGATAACAAACTTTTTTAACCGTCCACGCAATTCTCTTTTTATTAAACTTCCAAATTTTATCACTTGTAAATCAAACGTCAAATTATTATTTAATCCCAATTCCAAAATGTGCCCCGGTCGCCCCTTCTTCAATTCGGCGAACCCATCGTCTTCTTAGAAGTAGCTTAAACTTTCTCTTTCCCCCGTCGAGTAGTTCGTTTCTCAATTAACCAATACGGTGATTCCAAATTAATCAAGTAAAATCAACCTCAAACAAAAATTACAAATTAAATTTCAGTTGTTTCTATTCCATACATGGGATCACATCTTTCGTGCGTGCAAACGGTGAATTCCTTATTATTTGTAGTTTTTATAATTTGTGTTTAGTATTTTAATGTTTGATTATGTATTCTCTTTAAATTCGTGTGCCTTTATCGTGTATTTCCAAGTGTCTTGTGCTAATAATTGTGAATAAGTTCCTTCCAAAATGTCTCCTCTCCCTGAATCCAAAATCGTCGCTATAAAATCGTTTAATCAATATTTTAATCCAAAATCGTCGCTATAAAATCATTTAATTAATTCTTCTGATTTAATCTAAAACCTTCGCTATAAAATCGTTCAATTTATTATTTTAATTTCAATCTTTTAAAAATAACTCATAATAATAACGGCTTTTTAATTTTAAATTCCAGCTATAGGCTGTCCTGTACCCGCCGGAAACGGTAAGACCCTTTGTAGATAACAAACTTTTTTAACCGTCCACGCAATTCTCTTTTTATTAAACTTCCAAATTTTATCACTTGTAAATCAAACGTCAAATTATTATTTAATCCCAATTCCAAAATTTCAGCAGGACTTGTGAAAAGTGACTTTTCTGTACCTACCCCCCCCCCCGATAGAAATTTTTCAAAATTTCCACATTTTCGTGATCGTGGTGCTATTTCAGGATATTCCAGCTTTTTCACCTGCAACGGTCCAAAATTCCCAAAATATTTTCGGAAAAAATTTTAAAAATTTTTTTTTTTTTTTTTTTGGAAATATGTTAATTGGGTAGATGAGCGCACGAGCGATGGCGCCCTCTCCCAAGAGGATGGCGAAGCCCAAGAGAGGGACTTCGTCCACATCCACGGATCCCACACCCTCCACCTCGAAGCACCCCCCCTCCCCTCCTCTGAGCTCAGTTCCGAGCCCTTCCTTGAAGCCCACTTCCCCTTCAACGAGCCCCCCTCCGAGTTCTGTTTCCAGGACCAAAGCCGACGAGCCTTCCGCCATAATCGGCGAGCTGATCAAGAGAGCCACTGTTGCCATGAAGAACAGTGGCAATATTAAAGTCGCCATAAAAGCGGAGGTGATGGACTGCCTCAAGGCCATAGGAGAAGAGGTGGCCGCCAAGGACCTGGAGATCCGTGAGCTGAAGGAGAGGCTCTCTTGCGAGGTGCTCCGCCTGAAGTTGGAGCACGCGGAAGAGAGCCTGAGGAGGGAAGAGGCGCACTCCGCGCGACTTGCACTTGGCCCTCACCCGTCCGCACCTGTAGACGCGCCAATCGCAGTGGAAGCTTCGACTTCCAAAAGCTACGCCGGGGCCGCTGCGACCCCCCGCAGCGCCAACAAAACCTCATATCAGTCAAATCAGACAATAGCTTCACCCGGCGTGAGCCCTAAAGCTGGGCACACCGTGGTCATCTCCGGAAAGGAGACAATGGCCGGCGAGGCGATCGAGAGGATCGTTAAGCAAAACGTTAAGGTGACGGCTCTCGGAGTCGGCATCCAGAGTCTAAAGAGAACCGCGACCAAGGTGATCGTCAGGTGCGACACCCTGGAAGAGTGCCGCATTTTTAAGGATGCGGTCACACAAAATGCCACCTTGGAGGTGCGGGAGGAGGTCAAGCTCCGCCCGCGCGTGATCATTAAAGGAGTGGACGCGACGATGTCCAAGGAAGACGTCGTCGCCGCCCTCTTCTCACAGAACAGAGCCCTAGAGGGACTCCTTGCGGGAGCCTCGAAGGAGGAGTTGGCTTCGGTCCTCTTCTTCGTCGGGTTCCGCAAGGATAAAGATCGAAAGTGCGCCATCCTCTCCGTCGCGCCGCCGGTATATGGGCTCTTAATTAATGGGCAAAATAAAACTGTAAATGTGGGGTACGCGAGGGCCCGCGTAGCGGAGTACCTGGCAGTGCTTACCTGCCAGAAGTGTTTGTCGTACGGACACACTTCTGTCCACTGCAGGAGCAAGGAGGCCTGTTGGCGCTGCGGCGGCAAACACAAGGCGGCTAGCTGCAAGAAGGCAGCGGGCGCGAGCGATACTTGTATCAGCTGCGAGCGCTCCAACAGATCTGACAAAACTCGCCTCGCGACCACTCATCGAGTGTTCTCCGAGGAGTGTCCTCACTACCAGAGGCACGTCGTCGCTTACAGGGCCAGGGTGGATTATGGCCAGTGAAGCGTCGACGAATTGGGAATGCAGGGTTGCTCAAGCGAACCTTCAACGGTGCGAAACAGCCACCCTATCGTTTCTTAGAAACATCACATCACTAAAATATGACGTCGCGATTATTCAGGAGCCGTACACCGGACGCGCGGGAATAATTAACAAGTCAACGTACGACGGTCCGGTGTACCAAAAAGGCAGTGCGGATTCGCCGGCTAAAGCGGCCGTGATTATTTTGAACCCGAAACTGGCCGAGAGATCTATTCTTCTGGACGAGCACAGCGATCACGCGAACATATTTGTACAGGCAGAAGTGGGAGGACCTCCTTTGGTGGTGGGCTCTCTCTACTTTCCTCCAGGCGATGACATAGACGCCGGACTCCTCAAGGCCGGTGAGCTGATAGACAAGAAGAGGCACCACCGCATCCTGATCGGGGCCGACGTCAACGCGAAGAGCATTTGGTGGGGGAGTAAACGGACCGACAAGAGAGGAGACAGGGTCGATCAATTTATTTCCCACAACCAGCTACACGTGTTGAACGAGGGCTCCGTTCCGACTTTCGAAACGATGCGAGGGAGCGCTCTTCTCAGCAGCGTCATCGACGTGACCGTCTGCTCCGCCAACCTCATCAAGGAAGTGGAGCACTGGAGGGTGGATAGAGACATAGCCGCCTTGTCCGACCACAACGCCATCACTTTTACCGTGTCGCTGCGCAAGAGCCCCGACGCCGGGAGATGCGAAACTACATTCCTGTACAAGACGAGCAGAGCGAACTGGAAAAAATTTGACAAGTCGCTACGAATTAACCTCGTATCCAAACAGCTCACAGTCGAAAACATCGAATCTAACACGCGACAAAGCGCGCTCAACAGGCAGGTGGGGGACTACATCGAGGCAATCGCGGACGCGTGTCGGGAGTCAATACCGACCATCAAGCCTCCCGAGCGCCGGAGGAACCCGTGGTGGAACTCAGACCTGGACGACATGAAGAGGGAGGTCGTCCGGGCCAGAAGGAAACTCGCCAGTTCCGGCCCAGTCCGCAAGGAGCTCGTGACGTTGCCCGCCTATCTGGAAATAAAGCAAAAATATAAAGACGCGATCAGACACGCGAAGATTAACAGCTGGAAAGAGTTCTGCTGCATTCAAAATAAAGAGACGGTCTGGTCGTCTGTACAGAGGATCATGAAGAGCGCCCGGCGTCCGCCTCCCGCCACCCTCAAATTCGGGAATAACACCACCGACTCCGCGCTTGAGACGGCGACCGCACTTCTGGAACATTTTTTCCCCGCAGACGTAACTTCACGCGAAACGCCCGAGCAGCTCTGCATTCGCCGAAACGACTACGAGTCACTGCTCGCGGAGGACGACGTCCCATTCGCGGCTGAGGAGATCTCTAGAGTGCTGAATAACATGGATCCGACCAGAGCGCCGGGACGAGACCATCTCACCTCGGACATCTGCTCGAGAGCTTTCGCGACCGCCCCCGAGGTGCTGACCGGCATCTTCAATGCCTGTCTGCGTTTGGGGACCTTTCCGATTCTGTGGAAAATAGCGAGAGTCAAAGTCATTCCGAAGCCCAATAAGGACGACTACGGAGAAGTCGCCTCCTACAGACCCCTGGGACTGCTTCCTGTGCTGGGAAAGACGCTCGAAAAGCTCCTGATCAACCGCATCTCCTGGAGATTCGGAGGACGGGGAGCGCTCAGCGTCCGCCAGTACGGATTCACCCGGCAGATGGGCACTGAGGACGCGATGGTATCTGCGGTCGGCCTTATCAAGAAAGCAAACAGCGAGGGGTGTCACGCTTGTGTGATATCCCTAGACATCAAAGGGGCGTTCGACAACGCCTGGTGGCCCCATCTGCTGTCGCAGCTCGCCCGACATGACTGTCCGAGAAACGTCTACGGCGTCTTCAAAGACTACCTCTCGGACAGGACTGTGGAGATACGACACGCAGGGGCCTACTCGAGCAGGTCGACGAGCAAGGGCTGCATCCAGGGATCAGCCTGCGGACCGGTTCTCTGGAACATAGCGCTGGACGAGCTTCTGCAGCTGCCGTATCGCGAGGAAGTCCACATCCAGGCTTTCGCCGACGACGTGCTGCTGATCGTGAGGCACCGAGACGTCGGAGCCGTGGAAGCGATAGTCAACGAAACACTCGAACAGATCACCTCCTGGGGGGATCGAGTCAAATTGCAATTCTCAGAGGAGAAAACTAAGGCTTTGTTCATCACGAGAAGAAAGGCGTCAGCCCCTAACCTCGTGATGAACGGGAAGCCTCTCCCGCTGTCCAAGGACTGCAAGGTTCTGGGGATTGTATTAGACGACACTCTCAACTGGAGTAAACACGTGGACATGGCGTGCAAAAAGGCCGTCAATTACACCAAGAAGCTGACGTGCATGGCGAAGGCCACATGGGGACTCAGCCCGGAGGTACTGCGGGCCCTTTATATCGGCGTGGTGGAGCCGACCATCACCTATGCGGCGAGCGTCTGGGCAGAAGCGGCATGCAGGAATAACATCCAGCTGAAGCTGAACAGGGTGCAGAGAACGATAGGCATTAGAATTTGTAAGGCCTATAGGACCGTCTCTCTGACCTCTGTTCAAGCGATAGCAGACCTGATGCCGCTGGACCTGAGGCTCAAGGAGCTCAAAATGATAGGTGATGTCAAACGAACCGGCTCGATCGAACTCTTACCGGGGGACCGCGGGTACCAGGGTGTCGTCAAGTGGACGGAGCTGCCGCATCCTGTCGAGCAGACCGGGGAATTGACGGCCCACCCTGAGACATACAGAAGAGATGCATTCCCCTCTGACGAAATTGATATTTACACAGATGGAAGCAAGACCGAAGGAAAGGTTGGCGCGGCGTTCGCAGTGTTTGGCGCAGCCGGAGAGTTAAAGTGTAGGAAGCTGCCCATGGCGGATTACTGCACGGTATTCCAGGCCGAACTCTTCGCCATCGCAGAGGCCCTGAGATGGGTCGTCGCCGACACCTCGTGGAGGAAAGTCAACGTGTTGACCGACTGCATGAGCGCGACGAAGGCTCTGAGCGACGGCGCGCCCACCAATCCGATGGTCTTTCAGATTCAAAAGTCTTCCAAAATCCTTAGAGACCGAGGTACCGAGTGCAGCTTCTTGTGGATCAGAGGTCACAACGGGCTGGAAGGGAACGAAAGAGCAGATGAGCTGGCTAAAGCGGCCGCCCTTAGGGTCAAAACTGCCAAGCTCTACTCTGAGTTTCCTCTCAGCTACGCAAAGCGCACTATCAGAGAACACACGAATCAGCTGTGGGAAGAGAGATACGAGAACAGCACCACCGGAAGCGGGACCAAGAATTTTCTCCCCTCCATAAGAGATGCGAAAGAGCTGAGGAAGAGAATAGCACCTTCGTTCCAGCTCTCGCAAATTCTCACTGGGCATGGTGCCACACTCTCGTATCTACACAGATTCAAGATTAAAGATTCACCTCACTGTCCCTGTGACTCACAAACAGACCAAACAATCGAACACGTTATCATCCATTGCCCCATCTACACGCGAGAGAGATGGAAACTGGAGAAGGAGTGTCAAAGAAGAGACATCCACATCACAGATCTCCCGGCCATCCTCCGCAACAAAGATACACTATGCAGTTTCGTGGACTTCGCAACCACGGTGGTGGATCGGTTGCGGGTCACTAATAAATAACAAATGTATTTTTTATTTTTTTTACAGGTACGTCGCGTCCCGACTGAGGTTTTCCATGGTTCCCTCAGTTGTAAGGCAAATGTCGGGATGCTTATTAGCTAGTCCATGGAATTCCATAGATAGGAACTCCACTTCTTTAATTTTCTTCTCTCCCCTCTAAACTCTTTATTTCTTTTTCTCGGCAAATCTCTGCCACCCCAAAGATACACTACTTCGCTGAAATGCCAATTAAAAAAGTCCACACCGCCCTGATAAATAAAATGCAGGGCAACAAAAATAGAAACAACCCAAGTAAAAAAAAAAAAAAAAAAAACCTAACCTAACCTAACCTAACCTAACCTAACCTAACCTAACCTAACCTAACCTAACCTAACCTTACAGAAATCTGCAGATAAATATCTAAATGTATCAATTGACGTCACACCTTGAGAATTCCACTAAAAAAAAAAATAATAACCTAACCTAACCTAACCCAACCTTACAGAAATCTGCAGATAAATATCTAAATGTATCAATTGACGTCACACCTTGAGAATTCCACTAAAAAAAAAAAAAAATAACCTAACCTAACCTAACCCAACCTTACAGAAATCTGCAGATAAATATCTAAATGTATCAATTGACGTCACACCTTGAGAATTCCACTAAAAAAAAAAAATAATAACCTAACCTAACCTAACCCAACCTTACAGAAATCTGCAGATAAATATCTAAATGTATCAATTGACGTCACACCTTGAGAATTCCACTAAAAAAGAAAAATAATAACCTAACCTAACCTAACCCAACCTTACAGAAATCTGCAGATAAATATCTAAATGTATCAATTGACGTCACACCTTGAGAATTCCACTAAAAAAAAAAAAAAATAACCTAACCTAACCTAACCCAACCTTACAGAAATCTGCAGATAAATATCTAAATGTATCAATTGACGTCACACCTTGAGAATTCCACTAAAAAAAAAAAAAATAACCTAACCTAACCTAACCCAACCTTACAGAAATCTGCAGATAAATATCTAAATGTATCAATTGACGTCACACCTTGAGAATTCCACTAAAAAAAAAAAATAATAACCTAACCTAACCTAACCCAACCTTACAGAAATCTGCAGATAAATATCTAAATGTATCAATTGACGTCACACCTTGAGAATTCCACTAAAAAAAAAAAATAATAACCTAACCTAACCTAACCCAACCTTACAGAAATCTGCAGATAAATATCTAAATGTATCAATTGACGTCACACCTTGAGAATTCCACTAAAAAAAAAAAATAATAACCTAACCTAACCTAACCCAACCTTACAGAAATCTGCAGATAAATTCTTCTTTAAGTATTTCCGTCTTCTGGTCATCTGAGACCACCCCCCCCCCCCCCGATAAAAAAAATTCACAAAAAATATATATTATGAAAGAAGAGCGAATTTCAAGATATCTATACAATTTCGCCTTTTTTCTCCGGCTTCCGGCCTTTCCGGACTTCGACTACCCTTTCTAAGCCACACAAAAATGTTACGTCTTGTGTGTGAGAGTAGCAGTCGCTTCGTTCAAATATTGTACTCAAGCTCGTAGCAAGTATGAACTTGTTACTGGTATGGTCATGCATATAATGAGTGGGCCGCCACCTTGATACGCCGACAGTGTTTTCCAAACATGAGTCTATATCTACATCTACATCTACATATAAATAAAACTCAATGTGTGTTTTGTGTGAAGACCATTTACTCGGTTGTTCCTAAACAGATCCTCAGGAAACTTACAGAATTGATTAAGTGGAATACGGCAGTGGTTATAGACATATTTTTGTTACTTATCGAGCTCTTAATAACTTTATAAATTAATAAATTAATTGAAAATTTTCGTAGTACAGGCGAATATTGACCTTAATTATCGAGCTCTGAACCTAAATCTTTCGAGTTCATATTCACTTGGCATGGTTAGGCGAGGATTCAGTGTCCATGTAATTTTGTATAGTGGCAACAATGTGTTTTTCTTTCTGACAGCCCAATATATTTTGTTTTACTTTGGGATGTACTTAATACGTTTTACTTATTACGTAGTATAATAATTGGTTGTTTTATTGGTACAATCTGTTTTATTGACGTTATTTTAATGTTAATGCTGACAGGTAATTATGCTTCTAAATTATGGCGTGTATAATTTTTACGCGAGTGTCATTGTGAGGTTATGAACGAAATTTTATTTTTTCGTGTGACAACACTTTTTGACAGTTCAGTTAACGCGTCATTACTGAAAGGTTGTGTTATTTTGCGACTTATTCGTTTTTCTTACGTTCAACGGTGATTACTTACGTGATAATCTTCCAATATTAGCATGATAAAGCCATTGAGCGATGAGAATACATATTATAATTTCCATTTTGACATGATAATAGGTGAGAGAACTACGAGTATCAAATGATGCATTGCAATATCTAATGCGTATCGCAAGATAGATAGATCTTTATGAACTAATTTGGAATGGTAATGTACAGGTTTAAATTAGATTAATTGGTTTAATTTGTTGCATAAGAATATAGACAATTTATATGAAGGAGTCTGGTTGTAATAGACCACTGGTCTGATGGGGATGTTTGTTTTATGAAGTTTGGAAAGGCCATATAACCTAGGGATCTACGGGATCTATAAATTAGAGAAATTATTTGAAGAAAGAACCTTCTTGATGTGCAATGCTGTAGACCAAGTGAACAACAGTTGAATAGAAATTGAAAACTTGCCACATTTCTAATGAATTTTTCCGTTTATTTCTAGGAAAATAAAGTAACGGATCAGAGATGGGACGAAAATTATCCATGCAGCGTGCAAAATAACTTCGTTAAAATGGAATTAGATCAGTCGAACAACGGATGATCAGTGAACTAGATGTACCCTGGAGTGGCGAATGAGAACCGGCTCATTTTCACATTACACATAAGCTATTTTTAGTAGTTTTCATTCATATATGAAAATTCCATTATTAATTTCAGGTAAGGTTTTTAAATTTACAGTTTATAGACAATAATTTAGCGCACTCCCAAACGTGCCATATATCTGAATTTTATGTTGCTCGGGCTTTCACAGTAGCAGGTCCGTCCGCCTGAAATATGCTTCCTGCACGTCTCAGATGCATTGACAATCCGACAGACTTCAAATCTCACCTAAAAACCCACCTTTTTAAAATATCGCATAAAATGTTAACAACGGTTGTCTGATTGCTGTTCTCACATGCACTTTTCATGACTAAAAACATTGTCAAAGCGCCCTTGAGGTGAGCTATTCACGAAAACGGCGCTATACAAATTAAACAAACAAACAAACCATCACGCCGTTTCCCCGCAGGGGAAGGCAGAGAGAATGGACCGCCACCTGTCTAGCCTGTCTAGCTTCTTCCACATTCATACGAGTCATACGCGCACGTTGATTCCTCCGACTTCGAACATGACCAACCTTTAAAATTTGATTAATTTAATTAATTTGACAAATTCGCCTAATTTTTATTATTATTATTATTATGCATATAGCATGAACTGCCTTTTATATGAAGAATATCTTCAGCAAACAAGTGAACAACAGTTGTAATTCATTCATTGTATGGAAATTTAAATTTTGCCTTATGCGCCTCTTCGGTGTCCGGCTTATGGCAATCCTAATTTTTTATTTTTATTTCTAGGGCCCAAAATTAATGAATCAAAGATCGGACCAAAGTTACCGATGCAGCGTGTAAAATAACTAATGTTTAAATGGAATGGGATCGGTCATAAAGCAAGGACATCGGATGATAATACTCGTATCTTCTGGTCTGGAGTGGCGAAAGAGAAACAGCTACTCAAATTCTGAGATTATTTGAAGAAAGGATCTTCTTGATGTGCAATGATGACCATTCACGATCGTTGGACTTATCGCTATTTGAATACTTTTGTAAAATTGTTGTTATTTCTTTAGCACAATCGTAACTCCATTTATTAGCATAGTTTTTGGTAGTTATTTTTGACGTTCGGGTAATGTACTCGTATCTATAATCTCCTGCATGTAATATTAAAACATTTCCAAATGGTCTGATGTTTCCACGCCAATCGATCGATCAAGAGCCTCGAGTGTTTTTTTTTTTAAATATACTGCTCATTTTAATATAATTATTTGATTTTTGCAGAGATGCGGACGCTAAGGATGATAGTAGGAAAAACTCTTTGAGATAGGGTGAGGAACCTAACCAACCTAACCTAACCGAAACCTAATAAAACATAATTATAATAGTTTTATTAATCCATAAAATATATTATTAATATAAAATAAAATAAAAAACTGAACATAATTATAATATTATTAATATTTAAATATGAATCAAATATAATAAATGAATATACTTTAAATGTATCAAAATAACAATACTTTGAAGGCCGGAGAAAACATTGTTGTATTATTGTAAAGTTACCTAGTTTTTGTAGATTAATTTTTTAAATTTTCTCTGCGCGTGTCCGTGGCTAGCATCCGGCAGGACAAAAGCTCTATTTCTCTAGGGAGCCACTTACGCACGCCCAAACCACCAAGGGGAACTCATGTCTTATAAATTAAAAGAGGATGAAAGTTTATACATTTATTGGAAAAAACACAAGTTGGTGCCCAGACAAAAGGGTGTTACGCTTCAAAGTGAACATACTCATCGTAATGTCTAATTACATCGAGACTGGCCTGCAACACGGCAGATCCGTACACTCAGACATCAACAAATTTCTGACCTTTAACTAGTTTTTGCTAACCCTTGGCATTGCGTCATAACCGTCATAACGTAGTACTTGTATGGGGAGGGAGAGAGAGAACGTGAAACGTGAGGAGCTGCTTACGTGACCGGAGCTGCAGAGGGCCGGGGCGCTACCGGGACTGGAGAGGGCCGTGGCCTACAGGGGCCTCCCGCCAAAGGGGAGTCTTGAAGGTCTGGAGGATGAAGGGCGCGGCATCGCTCGTGGGCTTCCGGAGGACGTCGTCCCTCTTTCCGGAGAGTGGTGATGCAGTTAAAGGAGGCGGCCCCTTGGATTGTTTTTGACAATCGAGACACGACTTCGGGCAGTTGGTGGTTGAGAACCGGGCTACGGGTCCTCGCGGTATATATAGATATGAAGTTTCAGAAAGGCGGAGCCGACCATAACGGTGGAGAGAGTTGATGATGAGGTCACTGTTGTATACCGGCGTCACTTGATTTTAAACTTGTTGGAAGTTGTACTGTATATTGGATTCATGATTCCAGGAGAAGTTTCTCCATTATTCAAAGAAAAGGGTCTCCGCGAGGACCGTTTATGTAGAGCCGAAGTTCAACGCGTCTGCCTTGTTCGAAAGCGTTACCGAGAGTGCTGCTGGATTCTGTCCGGTCGCGTTAGGATTTGAATTCGCACACACACACTATGACACAATTCCGCCGTATGTGAAATGCGTGCTAAGATTTCCTTCCGAGTAAGCGGGGATTAATTTAGCTTAACATTAGAGAGGCTTAAGAACAGCTGTTATGCGCACCGAAGTGACAGAAATTAAGCTCTTTGGCGACTTTGAGATAGGCACGCCAACGGATGCTGCATGTACCTGCTAGTATCTGGTATTGGCCTGTTAGCACGTTTATTTTGCGTCGAGCCACGGGTGGACGAGTCCATTGTATCGGGTTGTGGGGTGCACTTGGAATTTTCCACACGTGTCAATTTCACCCCGAACCAAGAGATGGACTCGCCGGTATTCTCGGCCTTTCTTCCCGCACGCACCAAATGTGTCCAGCGCTCAGTTGAGCGGACCAATGAGGAATAACATGTGGTTTAGATTACAGATCAGGGGGGTTGTCGAACAAAAATATAGGCAGGCAGTGGACGACCGCGCGTGGAAGCAGCCAGTAGGCAGCACCACCGTGCAACTAGACAACTAATTTAAATAAAAATTTAAGGGACAATATATAAATAATAATTAATAACCGTCACGCTAGTGCCGCAGTGAAAGTGTTATCTTCGTGTTAATAATAAACTTGTGACTATTGTGCCCTGCTACTCCATCCTTGACAAGACTTTCGATTTGGGGGCGAAGCAGCAGCGAATCGTCCTCGCCCATCGTGAGCTCTTCCACCAAAGGGGCTACCTCCTTCTGTATCGCCGTGCACGCGCTGGACGCAAGGGGCATAGGAAGCATCCTCGCTCATCGTGCGCCCTATATCTCTCCCGAAGCTGCCGCCTGCTTATTGGATGCAGAAGACCAGTACGAATAGTTTCTTCGGATAGGTTAGTCGATATGGTTATTATACGTCCTGACACTACAGTTGATCGACAACCCCTAAACTATTAGTTAGATAGTTTTTTTTAATCTATTAGATTGTATAGTTTTTTTTTGGTAATATCTTTTTTTCTTAGTTTTAAGAATAAATTTGTATGCTAGTATTAAGATTTATCATAATATAGTATATTTTAAGATATTCAAGAGTTTTAATTTACCTTGGCCTTGTCCTATATCTCTGTTAAACACGAAAGGCTAAAAAGTATGCCTAAGAGACTTAGATGACACAGCCTATTGATGAGGTGCCTGCGTTTTTCACCTTGAGAGTGCGTGATATTCTCGTGAGGCGCGAGTGGCCGGGAGGCGGCTTATCGAAAGAATTATTTATATTATGCCATAGTATGGTTTGATGCTCGAATATTTTTACTAAGGGGCGATCTTTGAAAAACCGTTAGTATATAAGGTACATAACCGTTTGTGTGGGCGTTATGTATTAGAGCGGATGTGGCTTATCTAAAGCTAAAATGGGATCCTATTTTTAATTTCTATTGTGGTATTTTTTGTTCCCGTTTAAAGTCGTAATTCTATAATTTCTTAACCCAAAAAAACTGCTTCATTACATTATAATAACAAAGTATAGTTGTTGTACACAGTTTAGAAGATTTATATTAAAGGCGAAACAAATTATCGCAAAATTCCAAAAATATTGGCTACAAGTATTTTATATTCTTTGTTTGAGTACATTTTTCACAATTATGTAAAAGTTGCTACATTCAACATTGATAACAACAATAAATAATACAGCTGGAAATTATACACAGTGTTTGAATTTTGTTAAATTACGAAAAGGAAATGGATAAATCCAGCATTTATAAGGGATATTTCTTTAAATTAAACACGTATTTTCAAATAGGAAAATTGCGTTTCAGCCTTCTATCATAAGAATACTCTGAGTAAATTAATTTTAATAAACAAATATATTCTATACATATCTCCAGTTTCGGAAAAATAACTATTTAAATTCACAATTTAGAAAATAGTAGCTGTCGAAATAATTTGAGAAAGCTCATCAATTTCCCAGGAAGTACAGTCATTTTCAAAAACATTTATCTGAATATTAGTATCCCCCTCTCGAGAACTGTTCATAGTACTGAATTCTCTAATGTTAAATTATTCTTCTAAGATACTCGTATAGATGGCGCTAATTGGCTAATTAATTTGAAATCGTATTGTTTTATATATAGTATTTGTTCTATTCAGATAATGCTTGTAACATTGCGCATGCGCCCGGTAAATTAATTAATCAAATACGTATGAAAAGCCGTATGAGAGCAGCCGTACAGTCACTGCGACCACTGCCCGCCCGGTTCCACTTGGATCATGGTATTTATAATACATGCCTATATCGTGGCCAAGAAGAGCCCTCGGAATAATAATATCTAGACATTCCCGCCGGTCTTTACAATTGACAGATAATTCATACGGTAGGTATAGTACGATAAATAACACAAGATCTAACTGGCAATGTCTCTCGCCTTATCATCGTTTAAATATGAGAACATTTCTCACATTTTCTATTCAAACGCGTACACTGTTGGCGGAGAAAACTATTGTCAACGCGCTGTCGCTATTTCGTCCAAAGATGGCACTCTCTTCTACTTTTAAAGAAATATGAGCGCGGGTCATAGTATGTACTAAAGTATTTAAAGAAAATTGTGTTACGTCCCAGGCTGCACATATTTTCATTTAGGTATCTCTTCTCATTATGGATAAGTTTGTATGTTATGCCTGTTCTCTGATATAAACGAGTAATGCTTATTACTCGTAACGAGCAAATTCAGTCGGTCCCATCTTCCTTGTAATAACCATGCCGCCTGGCAAGCTACTGCAGCCCGTAGTAAAAGATTTCTAACTAAGTATATAATATTATAATCATTTACAATAGTGTTGGTAACACTTCCAACTTCAGTTGGTTATAGAACCCTATCTGATTAGTCCCCGGGATTTAGTAGGCGGAGTGTAATGTATTAGCTTCTTAAATACTCCGTGATTAGAAAATTACTACTTTCTCGAAATTAGAATAATAAATCAATAAACGGCGGAAGGACATGTTAGTATTTGTGGTTTTGTTTTTGAATCTCAATTTCAACACCATTTTTCCAGAAAAATAGGAATTTCCAGACACCATTAGCCGAGACATCAGATATTTGAAATAATAGGTAAAACAAAATAAACGGATTCCTTTCAATTTTAACATTATAGAGTAACATATCTTTATGAATGTTTACATTGTTTTTCCAAGTAAAATTAATAATAAAAAAGCATTAAAAATAATTGACTTTGTTATTTTGATTATTGCAATTGAAGCTGATAGAATTTTTATTTAAAAAGCATATTTTTTAAATATTGTTTTTCTTTTTCTATTCATAAAAAATAAAGTAAAAACAGCGTCTAGTTTTTTTGTAAACCCTCTGTCACTCACACTACTGTAAACAATCTCCCTGAAATGAATGGACTCCCCGGAGCGACCAGCCAAGCTCTCTCGCTACTCAGTCTCTCGGGCGTGTCATGCCCGCGACTATTATAGCCCTCTCCTCCCGCTACAATACTTGTCTTGTATCGGTAACATATGTGTATTTATTAATTAATTATATTATTTACTTTTTTCACTTCGGCTTCCTATTTGTTTTGATATTTAGAAATGATTCAAGTTACCATACAGTTCGTGCATAAAAATGAAATGACAATATTATATTTCTTCTATGTTCTCCATACCTTTGTATTGTAGATGTTTAATGTTTCTTTTTTTATGTACTTTGCATACAACAATCACATTTATTTAAAAAATAATGATTAAATATCAAACATGTTTCGGACTAACCAGCCCTTCATCAGTGATATTATATAAATATTTAAAATATTATAAATTTGTTCACAAATATGGTCAGTGACTGACGATATTGTGAATGGCTTGGGTTAAAACTTTATAGATTACTAGCCGTACCCGGACACGCGTTGCTATGGCTCAGTGGATTGCATACGTTGGCTTGTTATAACGTCATTTTTGAGGCGGCAATGGAGTTTTGAGTTACTAATCTGATTTTAGTGAGTCATGAGTTATGTAAAAGAGCCGACTCACTCTGCTGAGCGATCCGTACAGATCAGATCCCTAAGATGAGTCGTTTTGCTCATCTCTAGTATAGACCTAAACGCATATCGCACGCTTAATAGTCAACTGACCGATTATGGTTTAGGTCACAATTGAGTTAACATTAGACAGAGGCTTGTGTTAACGCTATCCATCTATTTTTCACAATGTTAACGTTATCTATTCGTAGTATGATAATCGTTCACAATGTTAATGCTATCCATTCGTACGTGTTTTTAGACTGTTTTTGTTAAAACACCGACTCATGTCAGATTGAGCAAAACTTGCTTTTTTAAGTTAAGCCAGTGTTCTATTAAGCGTGCAATATGTTAGCATAAAACAAGGGCGCTAATATACGGTGTTTTTTTAGAGGTTTGGTTTTTAAACTGGCAACATTGTTTCTACAGACCGTCAATTTAACAGTTGACAGTTGATTTGTAGTCAATACGTTTTACCATTTTACTATTAATAGACTGAAGTCAGAACAGCGCTCTCAAATTGTGCAAATTTATTTTGAAAATCATGGTTCGGTTCGTCAAACTTATCGTGTACTACGTTCATTTTACGGTCGACAAAATCGTCCATCCGAGCAAGTTATTCGGAAGACCATGGATCGTTTTCGCACCACGTACACTCTAGTGGATAATACGCATACACAAAGACGACAAAATTGGACTTCACGATTGCACTTCATTCGAGCTAGCCGTGGCGCTCATATGCCCGAAATCATATTTAAACAATAATTGCATAAATATCACAGGAATTAACATTATTTTAATGTGTAATTTTTTTCATTTTGAATATGTATTGTATACTTCTAAAAAAACACCTATACTTGCTTGGGTTGCCAGATCGTAATTTTTCCCCTTTTTTACCTACACCGGTAAAGATACATTAATGACGTTACATATTTGGTTTATTTTGCGAAGTATTACAATCTCCCCGTATAACAATACGACAAGAGCAATTTATTACGTCAATAGATCCTCTCCTATCTCGGGGCAGTGCCGCGCCTCACAACTAACTTACAATCGCATCGTCTACGATGGGGGTATTATACACCTACACAGTAATCATACAGGTGGCACCATTATTCGACCATATTAATCGTGAGGCACAGAATACAGAAAACGAGAGTAAATACTGTTTTTGTTCTCCGAAGAGACGGAAATGGCCATTAAAAAAACCTAAGCTAACTCCTTCCTTCTGTGTTATAAATAAAATATAATAATCTTAAAGAATAATGTTCCTTTTACCTAAAACTATTCAATTGTGGAAACAACGCATTTCAAGTTAAACGAATGGCATTCATGATGATGCGAGTGTGCTCGACAGTAATGTCATGAATAAAGACTAACAAGTTCCCTGGATCAGGGGCCAAATGTTCTGTCCTCTGGAGTCTAGACCACCACCAACAGATGTATCATTATTCCGTATAAAAACAACAACGTCATCGTGTTGCGCAGCTCGCAGGTTGACAAGTATCCACATGGAAGTATCAAAAGAAGAATGTTGGCGTAAAATATAATATTTAGAATGCCAATTATTCCGTCAGTATTTATTCTAGTTACATTGCTAAAAAGTTCAATCGTTGTGAAACCGTACCGGTATTGTCACAGACCGGACAGGTTTATTCCCAGAAATTGTATTTTGTAAAGAAATATGCATCACTGGATTTATTTAAATATTAGTCATGCCAAGTAAGAACGTAAATTTCCACGGTTATCATATAAAGAAATATTTTTCGGGGTGAAACCGTGTTCCCTCTCGTCAAGCTCCACCAACGTTTCGGAGGCCCTTGCGGCCTCCATCATCAGGGTGTTAGAAATTCGGCTATTCATAACTTAGAATATATTAAGAAATGGCGAAAAAGAAAAAATATAAGTAGATTATGAAAGATAATAATATATCTATGAAATCAGAAGAAAGGTTTTTGGTTTTGAGATCTACATCCCCCTTTAACCCTATATTAGGGAATATAAAAGCATATTTAAGAATATTTTAGGGTTTTCGCGGTGATACTAATTAAATGGCATATTTTTGTTCATATTGTAAGTAGTCTCCCTTTCGAACTTGGTACTGTTGTGGCAAGGAAAACTGGACATAGCGGAGAAGATACCTTCCCCCCAAAGAACTCCCAAACCCCGCTTCCACCGGAGCCTATTGTTTCGCGGTGGAGTACGTGGATCCAAGCATCGCTTCTAGTACGTTAAACACGGAGAAAAGGTAAAGGAGAAGACTATCATAAATAATGAAAATAATATTTTTTTTTTATTAAGAATTTTTATTAAGAATAACAATATTTTTATTAATAATAGTATTCCTTGTTACTTATATCTTGTATTTTCTTTTGAGTCTAGGTTCTCTTTGTTACTTATATCTTGTATTATTATTTTTTCTTCTGAGTTATTTAGATTCGGATTTAATTTTTTCTTCTGATTTCATAGATATATTATTATCTTTCATAATCTACTTATATTTTTTCTTTTTCGCCATTTCTTAATATATTCTAAGTTATGAATAGCCGAATTTCTAACACCCTGATGATGGAGGCCGCAAGGGCCTCCGAAACGTTGGTGGAGCTTGACGAGAGGGAACACGGTTTCACCCCGAAAAATATTTCTGTATTAGTCATGCCCTCTATTACTTTTTTAATACTGAATTCTCTGGTAACGATCGTTGCTTAGTTATTCATATCAGGTATAGATGGCGCTAGCTATGTAGTTTGAAATATAATTATTTCGTTGTAGATTCATGATTATTCTATTCCTCGATAGATGGTGCTAATGCTTGTCATTCAAATATTTTACATGAAGAGTCTGATATGTTAATTCTGATCCTCTCGCTCATTTCGAATCAGCTGTATACTATATACTCGTATATTTCAATCTTTACTCTTAATTCTCTGATATATCAATTACTTCATATTCTTCTAAATTCAGATTTTTCAGTATTTAGGAATGGATTCAAATATTCAAAGCAGATTCTTCATTCTAAAAATATATTCCAATGGATGTGTAAATAAACCAAAATGTCATCATCACATTTTTCCACTTACGACAAATTCATAAATTTGTCAAATGATCCACATTATTTGAATATATAAAATGATTGTTTCTTAAATTTTGTAAGGGCCGCATAATCCATTATCATCATGATTAGTTGAACCCAGTTTCATATTATGAATAAATAATTTCACCCCAAGAAGCGATCCTCATCTCCGGCAAGGACAATCAATTTAAACGTAGTCCCATTACCGTCCTGCTTGCGTTTCATTCGCCTTTACACACTCTGTACACAGATATTCTCCGGGAAGCCTCCTCAACTCATTTAATATAAACCATAAATTTAATATTCTCATTGTTGCAGACGTGTAAATATGAGATTCGCGTCGAGACGCTGGCTTATTCATTGTTACACGCCTATGTAACAATAATATTTCAAGCTTCCCCTTGTTAAGAGTGGCAGTCTATTACGACAACTCTCTGGACAGCAGCCATGCCATGGCGCCATACATACGGTGATCAGGGTTAATCCGGGGTGAACTTTGTGAGCAAACGAGAAAATAGTGAAGCACCATCAAATAATAATAAGCTTGTACTTACCAAACTTGGAATAATATTATGGCAACTGCATTGCTAGAGCTATCATCTATAATACATATACTCGTAACTATCAAAAGAGCAAAGAATACTTGAGTGGAATGGAATGCGTCTCTGGCCATGGTTGTACAGAAAATATAAATGTACCTAGTATGAATGTCTATTTCTCAAAGGAACAAGGAAAGTTTCATTTCCTTATTAATCCAAATGGATGAACTATGATTTCTTTTACTGACTTTAGTGAGCCAGGGCAGGGCGTATTAAGGTACAGCCCGGCGAGCACTTTAATGTTGTAAAGGAACTATAAAATACAAATTAGATTTTAAAAGTACCTACTGGGAGTATTGCAAGAAAAAACTGATGAACCTTTTATAATATCAGTTTTAATCACTTCTTGAAGATTAATTGTGTCGGTCGCATTAGGTCACATAAATTGTGATTTTTAAATAAATTTGTAGCATTTGATAGAAATATTTAATTATGTAGAAACTACCAAGAATTTCTCTCACATAAAATAAACTTAATGATTATATAGAATAGTTAAACTTGTGACGTCATTATCTGTGTATATCTTCAATGTATGTTTTCAAGAAGAGCTAAAAAAGACACCGGTAAACATTTGGTAAGAAACAGGCTCAAAAGCAGTGGCACATAATGAAGTTCTAAACCCAACTCGTGGGTAAATAAGAAAACTGCCCGAGATAAATGAGGGAGCACTACATCAAATAAATTCAATACTTTCTAATCAGGCGGCTGTGTTCCCTATAAATACCGAAAATACCGAGGCCATGGTTGGGCCGGAGACAGGACGGTCAGGAGACAGCCTACCAGGCGGAGCGATGATATTGTGCGGACGGCGGGAAGGGCCTGGAGAACACTGGCGAGAGACAGGGAGATGGCGTGGGAGTGGTGAGACTAACGTCCAACAGCAGATGGAGGCAAGCTGAAGAAGAATGAGTGTAGAGGATGCGACAGAAGTATTTCGGGGCAGAACAATGTGGCGGTTCATTCTTTCTGCCTATCTCCGAAGATACGGTGTGATGGTTTGTTAGTATGTTTATAAATAAAGCATATTACCTTAAAAGTTTTCGAATCCTTGGATATACATATTCTTCCTAAAACAACACTGATTTGTCTCTCAATTGTGAACAAATCCAAATTCGTTCCACAGTTAATCAAAGAATTAGCAAATTTGTTAGTACGGAAAATGAAAATATTTAAAAATATATTATTTAAGATAGGTCAAGTTGGTATTTGAAATTGAATCGGTTAAAGATTAGAAAAGACATTTGATAATGCCTTAGCAAGGACAGACAGCACAGACATTTTCATTAATATTGATTAATATATTGAATGGTAGTCAACAAAGAGGTGTGACTTGTCGGCTCGCCGAAGGATTAGAATAGTGAATAGAAGATTATGAGCCGTAGTATTGTGAGCCTACTAAATATAAGAACCCTTACGTCGTTGTGTTGATAGCCGGATAGGCCGATATTTATGGTCGTTACATTTGATGCCAATCTAACTGAAGTGTACTACCAACAGTAGTACACTTCAGTTAGATCTGTCCCGGGTTAGCAGTTAGTAGTAAGCAAGGAAACAAGTGTACATCCGATATATAAATACATGTTTATTGAAAATTCACAACTCCATTTATTTTAAAATTAGAACCTCTTATTGTTGCATGGTACAAGGAAGTATGCGAACAGTATCCTAGTCAAGATTATTCAATCCTAAATGTACAGAAAGCTTACTAATACAACTGATTAAGAGGAATTGGTTTTCTTTATCCAATACAATCTAAATTCAGACCTTAACCCTTATCGGACGAAATATGTGTGTACATTATACTATCAATCTTGAATTTTATAAGGCACTTGATAGTATTCCACAGACGACATAATTCACCTCATGCGTCATGCCACCTGGCACGTGTACGAGTACACCGGAGATAACTTATGTCCGTTTCGGGTTAAAACAAAATCAGTGTGTTTTGTTTAAAAATATAAACATCTCTATAATTTGCTAATGCTTGTTTGTATGACAATTATTTTCTCACACAAGTTTAAACACTCAAAACGTTCTTGGTAGTATTTTCTTTATCTCCAATCACATGATATCAATACACATAAATAATAGAATTGAGCTTTTATGTATGACTTGTACCAATATGTATTATAAAAGTTACAAATATTCCTGTTGATATTTATATTTATGCTCCTAATATTTACTATGCTTATAAAATAGTAATTACTTTATAATAAATGGCACATAAAGCCTTTACTTATAATTAGATATATGTACCTAATGTAATATTTATAAATATATGAACATCCTACTTAGAATGGTTAATGCATAACTAAAACTACACGTCTGTACATTTGTGTTTGGACAACTACCCCCAGACTTGATGTCGTCAGCTCAACATCGGAGTTGAGTTAGTTCTCTCCTACACCCGAATATCACCAGTTATCAGCTACACACGTGTTTCATATTGGCACTTGGATCTTAGAACAAGCAATTAGCTGGCCGAGTGCACTCGCACTTCTCGGGGCTGCAGTTGTACATACACACAATTATTTTTGGCACTTAATGTTTGAAGTACAAACGTTGGATTTGTACATTCAACAGTTCTGTTGATGGTGCAATTATATCGGGGGCCTGTGTCATTTACTGGAAGTTCATTATTGCATATAAATCTGTATTCTAGTATCTGTGTATGATATCTGACACTTACATAAAATACAATCAATAGTTAATAAATACCTTACCTATGCAAACTGTACACTGACACAATCTCTTACTAACTATTTATTTACATATTCGTAATTGATTGAATCCATAAAATACCTGGGTTTTAGGACTTGAAATATAAAACACTTGTTTTACGCGAAGAAGACACAGGCAAGTGTAAACTGCATTTCAAGACTTTTGTGACAATTAACGTAGAGTATACACATTAAATGGAACGAGACCGTCGCGTCGCCTCTTCACCGCTCCAGAGATATAGGTTGGTACCGTTTACCTGTTCATCAGCTGACTCGGTTTATTTACAATGCAAAATATATGTTTTCAATTAACCCGGACCGGTGTGGCATCATAGACGTAATATCAGGGGTGTAGAATTAATATCGAAATGGTATTTTGGGAAGAATTCAAGGATCGGGGGCCGCTGGTCCGCCTCCCTCCTTCCACCTGCAGCGGTCAGATCATCTGAAATCAACAAGTACAGGCCTTGAGTACCTACGACACAGTGTGTGTGTGTGTGTGTTAATAACGAAGATAGGTATGTAGGTATGCAGGATGAGTGTAATATCGACCTCGGGAGACGGTAGAGGGCGGGGGGCCCCTCTCGGCGCGCGTCCTCCAGGCCCAGGTCCGCCACCATCTGCAGGATCTCCCGCTCCTTCTTCAGCTCCTCGCGCCCGCTCTCCACCTGCAACCCAACACATCACGTCACACAGTATTGTACCATTACCATTACCATTTCCATAAACGGGTGTCTTAATATGCAAAAGTTTGGGCCCGCCGCGCTCGCGTGCGGCTGGCACCGATATCGAAAGTAGTGGCCGGCCGGAATGCTAGGAATGCTAGAAATGCGAGCCATGTGGGACATGTTGCGGACATCCCTGGGCGCCGTGCAGGTCACAAGCCGCCGCTGCCTCCTTCGCCTTCCCACCGGCGCGGCGGCGCTGGCTCACACGCCCGTGGGAACACCGCGGATCGGCAGTCGCGGGTTCGATAACCTAATACAGCACTCTTTAACTTTGAACTTTCATTATTCTTCGGAAATTTGTAAATACTCGAGTACCAAGTCATCATAGTTCGGCTGTTGTACTGGACGGCGTTAAAGGCTCTTCCTGCCTGCGACACATAGCATCTCAATATTATCTTTTTAAATAAACTTGTAATGTTCAGTCCGCCAATCTACAAGGTTACGAAATACTTGTCACGGCGAAGAACAGCGGTAATATAATAATAGCTTCGCTTTGATTATGCACATACAATTAACGATCGAAGACACGTTCAATGCCTTCGCAAGTGCTCCAAATTTCCACTGAATACTAAGTTTTACTCGCGGCCCAATGACATCGATGATTTTTATTAGCTAATGCAGATACAGGTAGGTACTGCATCTTACTTGTGCTAGCAGATCTTGTGTGAGGGAAACGAAAGAACAACTCGAACAGGTCGTGCGCCACCCTTAATTTAGAAAATAGGCCCGGCCCGGCCCGGATCGAGCCGAGCCCGGCCGAGTCGCTCCAGTACGCCTAGGTACCTACTTGCCGCCGCGCCGTTGCGTCAGAGATGCAGAACACCGAATTTAATTAGTTCATTGTTTGCGGAGAACAAGGCAGCGCTATTGATAGCAAACTCCCCGCTCGATGCGTGATACATACAACACGACCAAATGAGGTGAGGCCTACAGGTTTAGGAACATCATCGCTACCGCGGTTGCGGTCATCTGGCCTCTCTCATCTCGCAGAGGACCATTGGCTCGCGATGAAGTCCGCGTATTTTCAGTTCAAAGAGGTAAACTTCGGAGAAATCAAACCACCTGACAATGCGATCTGAATGCGCGCGCACTCTTCTCATAACAATTCAATTGAACGAATCCGGGTTACGAGCGGCGCGGGCGGACCGCAGCCGCGCGTCTGCGGCGTCGTATCGGGAACATCCTCGCGGCATGCCATCGGCACTTTGATTGGCGACGCCACTTTCTTCTGTGCTCTCTCGCCAGAAGCTGGTGGCGGCCTTGTCTCGGCTCTGTGGCGTGGCCGTGGCGGTGGTCGACAAGTTTCGTCCCACAAACGGACACCGACATTGGGAATTCACGATTTCTAACATTTTCTAATGTCACATGTAAACACGACGAGCATGCTGGTTGACCACACTGACACGTCGCCGTCGGTGTGGATGGGGTGGACGACGTCACACCCGACCTGGCCGTGCTGCAGTCGTCGTCCGGTGGTAGCGAAACTCTCGACAGGTCTTTCACGCCCTATCTATACACGTATCTCCCAACACATGGTACAGGTATCGGTCTCCATTCATACCGTTAACGTATACTTTCTTAACCATTCTTCCGTGTGTTCCGATATGGCAATTAGGGTTGAAATACAGGATGGGATAAGAATGGTGGAAAGGGGGTATTGTCTCCGGTGAGAATCCTCTATATTGTTATTGGTGTATGACAGAATTGTAGAAATCAAAAGGAGAAAATTTTGGTATTGTTGATTGTGAAATTTCAACGTGTGTGGAAATAATGTTTACATTAGAAGTTACAACTTATTACTAATTACGATTGTGCAGTGAACCAAGTTCTTAAAGAGTAGAGAATCGATTTGATTGTGATATAAATCACTATTTTTTTTACTTTTGAGTTTATTTTTCTCGACATGTTTCGAAGGCTCACCGCCATCGAGAGAACAATATAAATAGTTGATGTACTCGTATGAAGGTATAAAGCGTGTTTGAAGTTTATCTAAGAGTCGATTATCTGATTGTCGGTGTCAGGATCTAATGACTAAAACATTGTCAAAGCGCCCTTGAGGTGAGCTATTCGCGAAAACGACGCTATACAAATTAGTCTTATTATTATTATTATTATAAAACCTTGGCTCGTTAAATCGTTAGCCTTGCATACCTCATACATTCTCGGGACCGAGAGCAGTAATCGGTCTGCACTAAGAGAATCCACTGATAAGGACGTGGAAGACGACCCAGTGGAAGTCTACGGAAACAGCGATGCACCCGCCCGGCCCGCGTGCCGACAGTCGCGTCACGTGACACCTGACACCCACCAGATCAGCAGTTCCCGATACCATATCGTATTGCGGGCCAACTCCAATATATACGCAACATACCTAATCATAATACAGTGGAACTCCAATAACAGAGGACGAATATCAACTTAGGAATTGTTATAAATTGGTTATCCGCTCCCAGCCTGTCTAGGTACCTACTACATAAGTTTCGGATAAACGAGTTTCTAATAATCAAAAAATACGTCTCTTATTTCTTAAACGACGTTTAAAACTCCATATTAAATGATTCGAAAGAAAACGTCTGTTTCATACAAGTTTTATTATGTTTTATGGGAATGACATGTTTCGCCTCACTAAGGCATTATCAAATGTATCAAAATGTAATAATATTTTATTTACAAAAGACATTACAAACAGCATAAACGTTTATAATGTATCACAGGTAGGTAGGTACTACGAAAGTCTATTTTATAAATACAAATATAATATATCACATTTGATAATAACTTACAAAAGTAAGGCGAAGCATGTCATTCCCATATAATACAACTTCTTGAAAACATACGTTTTCATACTTATTACTTATTTTAAAAATGTGTTAATCCGGATGGTAGTCTAGGGAGAACGCTTGGCTCCTGATTCAGGAGGCTTGAGTTCCACTCTGGGCAAGACCAGATGCCTTCTTCATAATAATTAGCTATTTTCTGCTCATATTGAAGATTGTAAACTGAATTCTAATACCATTGATTTAAATCCTTGGAGGTAGTATTTTTTTAATATATATTTTAGAATGGTTGAGCTATTGTTTCGAAGAGAAGTCTCACTTCAGGTGATTGAGGTTCCGATGATTCTCCATCAATCTCGTCTGCTACGGCTGGGAGCAACGGAGTCTCGTCGGATCAGACAGATCAGTTCGCTGTACACATACTATATATATTTACATATATAAGACGGAAGAGCGGTGTGGGGTCGATGCCGCTCCAAGGATACATTCCGCGGCGGAGGTCTGCTCCAGCGAGATTAGAATGGATCGGATTAACGGTGAATTAACAACACCGCGGTATGTCTGCTCGCTATCTGCAACACCTACCACTCGGCACCTACAACACCTAACTAACTGCGGGGCGATAAATAAACACAAATCACCTGTATATCGGAAGATAAGAATGGATAGTCAGGTTTGGACACTACCCCCGCGTTGGAGTCTAGCTGATATATATAGGGAGAGAGAGAGAACAGGGAGGGACTCACGTCAGGCGGCGCCGCGAACTTGAGGCTGGCGAGGCTGGCGTGCGAGCGCGCGCGGTGCTCCTGGCGGATGCTGTAGCTGAAGGCGCGCTCGTTGAGGTGGCCGCGGCGCGCCGCCGAGCCGCCCAGGGGCCCGTCCAGCGCGGCCAGCGAGCGCGCGGCCCGCAGCGGGCGGGCTCCACCGTGGCGTACTGCGGGCGCAGGCGCGGCGGAGGCAGCGTGGCGGCGTACGCCAGCCTGGGCCCGCCCAGGCGCGCGCGGGGGGCCCCAGCGTGCGCGAGTCCTCCGGCCGCACGCCGTTGGGCCGCCGCTGCTGGCCCTGCTTCTTCTGCTTCTTGCCGGTGTTGGTCTGCGCGGGGGGCGGCGGCGGGGGCGGCACGGGCGCCGGGCGGGCCACCTGCCGGGGCCGCGGAGTCTTGCCCCTGCTGCCCGTCCCGTACAGGTCGTAGGGGCCCTCGTCCAGCCTCTCCGTGGAGCCGGCCCACACCTTGTGGTTCTCGTCCCCGTCGTACACGTCCTCCTCGTCCTCCTCCTCCGCCCCGCCTTTGCCGGAGTCCTTGACGCTGCCGTTGGCGCCCCCGGCGGCCCTCGCGTAGGAGCTGTCGGCGTACGCGTGGAAGCAGCACCTCACGAGAGCGTTCGCGGCCATTTCCTTCTTGCAGATGAAGGCGTGACACTCCAAGACCTTGATCCCCGTGGTGCGGCGCAGGATGGCGGCGAAGAGCGGCGGGTGGGCGGGGGAGGGCGCGCGCGCGAAGGGCGAGTCGAGCGGCAGGAACCTGGGCACGCCGCCGCCGCCGGCCCCGACGTGCCGCACGGCGGCGCAGTAGTGCAGCGACTCGATGGGGAAGAACCTGGTGACTTTTTTGTGGTTTTCGTCTACGTTTTCCAAGAGAATGCCGTTAGACCACACGGAGAGCCAGGAGTCTATTCCTCTGGCGTGGCAAGCCTGGCGCGGCGCCTTGGAGGGGTACAGCTCGCGCAACGGCTCCTGGATGCCTTGCAGCCCGTCCTTGGTCTGCTGCGGCACCGCGCTCCCGAGCCACAGGACGCGGCACCTGCAGATCGGGGTCGCCTCCATCTTCACGATTGTTTATCGTCAATATCACTGGCACAGAACAACCACTCCCTACGCGCGCGACGGCCGCGGAATTCCCACTATGTGTGTCGTGTGGTGGCCAAAATGGCGGCTGCCCCCACCACGGCCGAGGATCGGTAAAGCAGCGAACTGTATTTACCGACTCGCCAAAACACCTTACTTTCGGGCAGGTAATGGTCCGAACAGGTGTACCGAAGCGGTTGATCGACCGGCAAATCGAACTGCCGTCATAGAAAAATCGTAACCGCGCTTTCCGTGTCGAGTGGCCAGGCAGTCCTTTGTTACTCGGTCCCCGGTATTCTTCGACTCTCTTTAGAATAATTAATACCGAAGTACGAACACGTTCGGCCTGTCTGCACCGTCGACACTGCGGAGTGCAGCCTCGATGGCCCGTCGTGTAATGCCCCCGATCCATTTGCTCCTTCTCCTCCGCAGAACACGCGTAAGGCGCTGAGGTGGCGAATATTGCTAACCATTTTGTTGATCCAATGATCGACAGGTATTCAAACCGGTCTGACAAGCAAAAATAGCCTATGCTGCCATGAAATTTACACCGGTTTTTGAATGAAATCGTATGTCGATAAAGCAGATTTCCGCTTACCATCGCCCCGAGGGCCTTTGACCACGATACGTGTATGACATTCCGAAGCAATTTACTCCGTGAAAATACGAAATATTACGTCGCTAAGGCTCATTATTGTTTATCGCAATATGCCGCGCTTGATAGGGTCGAGCTTAAAATTCCATTCTGACTCCCTGCGAATTTAACCCGTATCGCATGTTATATAGTATGGTATTTGGGTGTTTGATATCGCGTATTGCTGGCTGTATGCGTTCTGGGTGGAACAACATTTCTAAATTAACAGGCGGAGGCCTGCGCCATGCGGGGCCGCTCACTGTTATAGGTACTACGTATTGCACACGTACCTGTACCTAATACTTTCTTATTCTCAGCAGTTATTTAGTAAAATATTAGGTAGTAATTTATTTAGCAGTCATCCCGCACACGCACGCACGTTCACGGGTGCTGCACTATAGGGAGTCATAGTACAAGTTACAGTACGATGGCTGGCGGGCCTGCCTGGGAGCGGGCCGAGCCGTCGGAATGCGCTTTCGTTAGCAGCCTTCCGCGTCCCCGCCCGCCGCACCTCATCGGCACCAAATCAATGTTTTGATCGTTGTTTACCTAATCGAATGTCCGCCCCCGCCCCCGACCCTGCCCCCGCTGCAGCACTACCTGACACTCACTCCGGGCGGGGGCTGGTATTGAACCATTCACTCCTTTTGACTTGTACTAATACTATTCTCATCCTCCTATAATAGTCCCGAGTCCTACCACCCAAGTCGTTACCTTCTCTACTATTTATGATCGCAGTCTCACAACACTTAGGTATATTTATTTAAAAAAAAAATTAAAACAGTTAATAATGCTTATGCAAAATTCGCTTTCCCCCCATTTTGCACATTCCGAATCGAAAAACAATAATTTGAGTTGTGAACTAGGTTCAAATGAAGTTTTAAAAGTTACAAATAGATGGCGCGAGTGTGAGAGACAATAATAAATCAGCATTCGCCGTTAGCAGCCCCATCTGTGGGATGGCGGAGCTACTGCGACTGTAAAGTGTATGTTAGAGTGATAGCAGACTGGTATTCCACCTCTAATAGATTAGCTCCGCTGATCCCAGTTGGATATTAATATCACCAGTTGGTGTTAGTGCAACGTTTTGCAGGAAGCATCCCACGAGCTCTTCTCATTTCTTGATGGTTGTTGTAGAACTCCATTATAAATTATAATATAAACGCGATTGTCCAATGCACTAAATGGAGATCTTACAGCCTGGTTTGACATCAAGAAAGGTGTTGAACAGGGGTGCGTAATGTCCCCGTGGTTATTTAATCTCTATGTGTGGACAAGTGTATGAAAGACCTGAAAGGATTGGATGCAGGTGCAAAAATGAACGTTATATCAGTAAGCTGTATGTTGTATGCGGACGACTCTGTGCTAATTACAGACAACGAGCATGAAATACAAGCCCTGGTGTCTAGTATGTATAATGATGAATGTGAACAAGTCCAAGGTTTCGAAAAATAAGAAAGCATGGCAGTCTCACAGAACGGTGAAAATCTGGAACAAGTGGATGAATTTGTTTATTTAGGTAGTATGTTTACAAATGATGGAACAGGTAGTTAAGAAGTATATTGTAAGAAGGGTTGGTTGAAAGATAACAAAGTAAATGGTGGACTTAAAGTTGTCAGCGCAAACAAGAGCCTAGCCAAAAAGCTAAGATGGCAGTGCTCAATGGTGTTCCTGTGGGGACCCTTATGTATGGAAGTGAAGCATGGAACTGGCAAAAGAAGGCTATGGAAATGCAATAGAAATGAGATCTCTAAGACGAATGTGTAAGTAAATCTGTATATGATAGAATGTCAAATGCAAGTATAAGAAGTGAATGTGGTGCGAATGAAAGTGTTATGAACAAAATAATGAAATAATCTTTAAGATGTTTTGGAAAGTGTTTGTTAACGAAACTAGAAACAAAGAAAAACCAAGGAAAACGTGGCACGATCAACTGAATCAATTTTGAATGTCGGCCACGTGAGGAGTCGAAGAAATCGACGTGCGTGCATGACACGATGTATGAATGTAGAGGAAGGAGAGAAGTATGTCAGGACCGAACAGTGTGGTGGTCCATTCTTTCTGCCTAGCCCTCCGGAAGACGGCGTGATGGTTAGTTAGTTAAAGATTGTTCAATTGGTTTTACAGAGAATTTTATTTGTATAAAAACAGTGTGTCCTTATAAAAATAACTCCTTATTAAATCGCATTAGGATTAGTTTGAGAACGCCCTCGCAAGGCGAAATAAATTTGTCACTAATATTATATTTTTTTAAATTATAAATAAAAATCTGTGTAAAGCAATTGAACAATCGCGTTTATATTATAATTTGTAATCTCCTTATTTCATTAACGACTAATTCTAAAATGTGAAGGGAAAAAGGGAGAAATAAATTGAACACAGCAATTGAAGAAATATTATAATTTAGCTCACTCATGGTCCACACTCATGCCCCCTGTCCCTCATATCTCCACCTCAAGCAGAATGCATAATCTAGGTACCTATATTAATTAGGTCGCTTCGAGACCGAGTTTGAGGACTACCCTCGCGTCGGTATCTGCGAGCATTAAAACCCGCTACCTATACGAGTATAGTACGAGAGGGAGACTAGGGATACGAGAAAGCGAGCAAGAAGACGCTGTCACATTCTAAATGGGTGTTCTGGAAACAAATGTTATCATGCCGAACAGGAATAGAGCATTTATGAGTTAAAGTAGTGGAAATAATAATAATATTTGAGGGTCAGGTGTGGCTATGAGCGCGGCCGCTCTGTTCACTGTTCACGACTGCCCACTGACCTATGTAAATGTGAATTTTTGACACAGTTAGAAATCGACAATAAATTTGTATTGCCGAAATAACATTGAGCAACGCCCGGCGAAGATGGGATGGAGGACGAGTTATGGAAACTGGCTCCTCTGAGGACGGGCGCGGTTAGGAAACAACCATTAGTATTATTATTACCAATACAAACACTATGTAATATAAATGGTTTATTTTATACATACCCGTACACTAGCAGAGTAATCAAAAGTAAATAAATTAATTATTTTGTCGATAGGTATGTCATATTTCACATGTTCCACGGACTGTCCTCACTGCTCCGGGAGTTGGACCTGCCGCTCCCCGCCGATCCCCCCCGCGCGGAGCAGGTCAGAGTTGACCTCGTCCTCCGTCTTGGGCGTCTCCCCGAACACCGCGGCCCCCGCCACCCCCACCCCGCCGTTGAGCTGCTTCTCGGAATCGTATTTGATGATGAAGACTTCCGGCTTGACGGGAGGAGCCGGCGCGGTCCTGGGAATGACGATCGGAGGAGGATCTTCCGGTTTTTTCACCAGCACGTACACCAGCGTCTTCTCGTTAATCTTCTGCGGCAGGATCAACTCTTTTAGAACCTGCGGCTGCGTGGGAGGCACCTTGATGAATATTATCTTCACGCGGTTCTTCGGAGGAGGTTCCACCACATAAGTGACCCTAGGCTGCTCCGGCTCCGGCGGACCCACGAACAGGTAGACGTTTGTCTCCGGGGGCTCCTCGGGGGTCGAATACGGCCACGGCCCGTACTGCACCGTGTGCCCCCGCTGCGGGCTGGGAGAATACTGAATGTTGACATTCGAGGGCGTGAGAGCCCTTTCGTCATGGAGGTGGTGGTGGTACCCCCCCAGGCTGGCGCCCTGCACCGCTACGGCTGCTATCAGCAGAACCTGAAACACGCCACCAGAAGATGGGCATAAGAGAATGAGCATACCTCAGAGATGGCCTCCACTCGGAGCCACACTGTCGTCACCGCGCGAGAGTGATGCGTACAGGTATGTCTCCCTCCTCCGTTGACTACGGTCATGTTTATTAATTTGCAGTAAAAGTAATTTAAACAAGTTTATCTGATTCGCTTTTCATATTCAGGTATACACTACCCTCAGCCCTTCACACCTCCCAGGATTTTAGATGAGAGATGGGAGGGCGGTAGTACTCAGATGTTTACACAATTATCAAATAATATATGAAGATATTCCAACAGTTCCGTACCAAAGTCTCCATGTCAGGCCTGCGACGAGAGCTGCGCGCCACGGCGGCGAGCGGATTCGTACTGTGCGGAGCGAGCTTCTCCTCCGGTATAAGTGCGGGCGGGCTGGCGGGCTGGCGAGTGTCGCAACTGCGGGAACCCGGCGCCTGATGTGCAGATCTTCTATCGTCTAAGATGTTATGGTCTTATACTATTTGGAAAAATCCGATATCGATAATTTTCTGACATAGCGTCAGGCACGCAACTCGATTTCTCCAACTTCACACGTGGCCGTCATTTAAAACTAGATTGATTTGATCGTGTCACATTTTAACCTTAACCTAAACCTTTTTCACAAATTGTCTTCATTCGTTTTCTCCGTGTGTCCGAACCATCTGCGCTTTCATTCGCACTGCGTTCAAATCTTATATGTGCCAGTTCCATGCCTCACGTGTGTACATATAGAGGTACAAAACATCACTCTGCATTGTTATCTTCGCTTCATCGTTTTGCTGGCCATCAACATGAACACGCGTATCAACCATGCCTATACCTAATATTAGAGCCACACACAGCGCGACTCAACTGGTGCACTGTATGTTCTCACTGTGGATGCTCATTACCTGTGTCCAGGCTATTTTACAACACCTTTCCCCCATTCACAATATCCTTGTAAGCGGATGTGTGTGGAACCGAAATAACAGTAATCTAGCGAAATAATGAAAAAATACAAATATTTTAAAAATATACTCGTATATTTACGAGTATAATAGTTAAAATTCACTAATGTTTGTGTCGGCAGCTCACCGCCATCTTCTGGTCTCCAGACACCTGGCTGTTTCGAATTTATTTACTTGAACACGTGTCGAGCCCAGACGCTCCTCGGCCGGCTCGGCCTGCTGAGGTACGCGCGCACGTCATAGTCATAGCCAGATGAAAGAATACAACTGGAGTTGGCAACAATCATTTTAGTGTTATCAAACCAAATTTATAATACAAAGTGAGAATTATACAATCGCGAGCTTACCTATTCCAGAAATATCTTCAAGTACCCGACCACACACACCGTTCGTGTCATTCCTCCATTATATTAGTGCGCAGACTACAGCAGGCGCGCTGTCGGCTCATGACATGGAGGGAAATCTCTACCTCGAGCTGGTTAAGGGCGAAATAGTGCAATCATTAAAAAATCGTAGAAATCTCTCGTCAATTTGTAATCTTCGCATGATTTAAAAAGATAACGCGTATTTTCTACACATATGAACATAAGTAGGCATCTTTATATGCAACTAATTAATTTCGAAAGATCAATAAACAATATTATACTAAAACGATCTAAAAATGGCACCCGAGAAGGCCACGTAGATGCCGACACCGTGCACCGCTTGCCCAACCTCTAAAGTCTAAATGGTCTTCGCCCACTGGAACTGGAACTTTGGACGCTCCTCGTGAATACTAATCCCGTATCTTGAAAACATCCAAATGGCGTTATTAGACGATGGCCGGATCTCACCACCAGCAGATTTACACCGCCAACTCGACAGACTTCCTGCGTCATTGGTAGCATACAATTACGCATTTTATAAATTAATACATTGTTACAATCGAATGCAAATGAATTACGAAATCACCTGAACGTTATATTTATGTATAACCTGCTATAAGAATTCGGAGAACTGCGTTCGTCTTGTGACCTTTTTTCATTTTTTCTATCGTACAGGACCGGACTGCCGTCGTCAGCCGGGCCAATGTCGTGCACATCATGGCTTGTGTATGTAATACCTACACGTCGTGTATTGTATTTATATATACCTGTATAACTTGATGTTCCTAGATTAGTATTATATAAAGGGTAGGAAAACTGTCGTTCAAAGATGGTATTGCGTGACAGAGTTCTAGTGTCAACCCTTATGTTATGTATGGAAGCCAAGCTTGGAGCTAGCAACAGAAGGATGAAAGTAGGATAAATTCCGTAGAAATGAGACTGAAAAGAATGTATGGAAAAACGATGTATGATAGAATACCGAACGACGAAATAAGGAAGAAATGTAAGGCTGATGAATGCATCATATGTAAAATTAAAAATGGGTCCCTGAGATGGTTTGGACGTATGGAACGAATGAGATTAATAGTTAAAATGTTGTACGAGTATATAAACAATGTGAGTGGAAAGCGAAGCCACGAAAGACTAATTAATCAAATATTAAAAGGCGGCCACATTCGAAGTCAGAAAAATCGACGAGCGTGCATGTTACGAGTAATGAATGTAGAGGAAGATCGAGAGGTATGTCTGCCCACCCCTCCGGGCAAACGGCGTGTTCGTTAGTTAGTTAGAAAAATGGTATTTAATAATCGCTGATGGAAGTTGAGAAATATGGCGAATACATAAAGGCCTGTACCTATGTAAATATTAACACTTGGTTACTACTCAAAATAAAAGTTACACGGTTACTATTCAAGGGTCACTCTGACCCTCCCATAAAAACACTCTTTATTTTGTTTACGAATAGCAATATGGAAATAAAACACACTATTTATGAAAAAAGATATATTAGGTCCTTACATATGAAATTGGCGTTTTGTATGGGAGGAACATAAAGTTGATTTTTTTTAAATATAATATATTTATTTAATCAAAGTATGTACCATTGCTATATATACACTTTTGCCATCTCATAGGTAGTTCATCGATCCCTTTACTAAAAAAAACATTCGGACGGGAATCAATAAAATCTTTGAAGTCGGTTTGGACTGCCCCATCGGAGTTGAATTTTTTCCCTTGCAAGAAGTTATCCAAATTTCGAAAAAAATAGTAATCTGTTGGGGCAAGGTCCGGAGAGTACGGTGGATGTCTTAGACATTCCAATTGAAGCTCTTCTAATTTGGTAGCCGTCTGTTGTGCAGTGTGTGGTCTAGCGTTATCATGAAGCAGCAGTGGCCTAGAGCGATTAACCAGCCTCGGTTGTTTAGCAGCTAGCTTTTCCATCATGGTTTGCAGTTCCTGACAATAGACATCTGCCGTAATCGCCTGGCCAGATTTAAGAAAGCTGTAGTGAACGACACCAGCACTAGTCCACCAAACGCTCACAAGTAACTTTTTTGGAGTCAATTTTCGCTTGGGGCATGGTTTGGCTGGTTCGGCAGGGTTCAGCCATTGCGATGAGCGCTTCCGATTATCATACAGGATCCACTTTTCATCACAGGTAATGATTCGATTCAAAATCCCTTCATTATTGTGCCGGTTGAGTAATGCAACGCAGCAGTCAACGCGCGTTTGTTGATTTGCTTCACTCAATTCGTGAGGTACCCACCTTTCAAGCTTTTTCACCTTCCCAATTTGCTTCAAGTGGATTAAAACAGTTTTATCACTAACACCGCAGCCTGCAGCTAACTCGGACGTGGTTTGCGATGGATCCGCTTCCACAATAGCCTTCAATTCTTCATTATCAACTTTGGTCTCCGGCCGTCCACGGGGCTTGTTATGCAGGTCGAAATTTCCAGAACGAAAACGTTGGAACCAAAAACGCACTGTGTTTTCTTTTGCGGCACCGTCGCCATACACATCATTAATCCTTTGAGCCGTTTCTGCAGCACTGGTGCCACGGTGGAACTCGTACTCGTAAATAACGCGATATTTCAAGTTTTCCATTTTGTAAACTGAGTGATGCAAAGAAAAAAAACATTTGAGGAAAAAACAAATGAATTATAATTTTCAAAACACAAATACTTGAGTAAATAGCTGTATAAATTTGAATTTGGAATTCCTAACCAAAGAGAAGATATTTGAGATCAAAGTTGCCAGTACGGCAAAACGCCAATTTCATATGTAAGGACCTAATATTTACTAATGAAATGACACACAATTACTAAACAGTTTGAACAAACGTTGTACGTTTTTTCGATCTTTTTTTATGGGGGCAAGTGGTGCAACGCTTTCTGTTATGTGCAACATTAGAGACAGCTAGAATAGATCTTTCAGACAGCAGCAGTTTGAACACCCTTGATGTTATCATGCGCAATTACCGGAGTATCTTTTCATTATAAATTCGCTGTGAAGCGTATGGTAGGCATAACTCTATACCGACCCCGTGAATGTGTTTACTGTCTTTCCAGTGACTTCATCATGTATAATTTTACTATTTACGGCTGTATTATTAACAGAACGTAAATTAACACCATTGGCCACCGTCCAGTGGTCCTAGAAGTTGGCATACTCTTGGTCCAAGGCGTCAACCTCGAATTTTGCCTCATTGTACAAGGTGATAATCTCCGACTTATTGTGTTGATGAGGAACAATCTTGCTTATATGCTATACGCCGGACACTTGACTTCACCTGGTGCCCTTCAGTGGCACGATGCGATGGCGGGCGGCAAGTTTCCGCCCCGCGAGTTGAGAGCCCGAGTTACCAAGAGTGGATACCGAGGATCCGGGCGCCAAACGTTGTCAATACGATCGCGTCTACAGAATGTTCATAGAAAACGATTTATAAAATGTGGTTTCGTAGTATTATTTATATATAATCGTACTGTAGAATCTGTATTTTCTCTCTCGTATTCAATTATTTGAAATTAAAGCGCCGCCTGTTTGCAACACTTGTTACTTTACTACGAGTGGTGCCTCCTAACCGTTAACTAGGTCCCGTCGGTAAGTGCAGCCTCTGTCCGACAGGTGGCGTTCGTGACTTCATTCATTTAATTTAATATTTAACACACACACACACACAAGTTTGTATCTGATTGTGAGAGCGATAACGTTTTAACTCCAAAATACCCATTTTACTTCTTCTTCCCCTTATAGACCTTTGGTCTGTTCCTGAAATCTGGCTTGCCTCTCTTGGGAGGTCGACTCCCAACTATCTCTCCATCTCTTCGGCGGTCTTCCGGGGGGACGGCAGCCGGCAGGAATCTGATGCGCCACAGCGTGTGGGATCCATCCTCTGCACGTGCGCATTCCAGTATCTTCTGCGTTGTCTTTTATCCATTTTACAGTAAAGCCAAATGAAGATTTATTTTTAGTTTTTTATTTTTGATCTGAAATGAACATATTTTATATTTCAAATGCCACTAGCCTTAGCCTGTTAGTCATTGGGGCTGCTGCTCCTGTTTTATGCTTCTGTTTGGTGTACGGTCGACTATCTCGCCGGGAGTCGCCTTCTCTGACCTCTCTGAAGGTGTGCTGACTGCCCCACTTGAAGTGGGGGCTACCTGCATACCTGCATAGCTGGACCTCGTCCCTCACCATATTCCATATTTGTCTCCTCTGTCCCTCCTTTCATTTCCCGCTGCCATGTGTCCACGAGTCTGCTTCTCGTATAACCCCGTGTCCCATTTTTTATATTTTGTTTAGGAATATTTTAGTGTAACTGCATGTACGGCGGGACATACATAGAGGAAAATGGGAGTAGATTAAATGTGGCCTGGGTCCCTTTTGATTTCTTACATATGATCTTTTTCTACCGGCGGGGTCCTCTACAGGAATACACATATCTTGGCCAAATCATACAATCAGGTAGAAACAATTTCGAGAAATCATGATTGGAATTACCTTGAGGGACAGATTCAGAAACGAATTTATTCAACAAGATGACTGAGGTGGCTCTGAGGATAGGCGGACTGAAGTGGCGGTGGGCTGGCCACATCTGTTGGAGAACCGACAGCCGATGGGGAAGACAGGTTCTGGAGTGGAGACCGCGTACAGGATTCCGCAGAGTTGGACGTCCCCCTGCCCGCTGGACCGACGATCTGAAGAGGATTGATTGCTGGACATGGATGGATGGGAGAGGCCTACGTTCAACAGTGAATGACAGACGGCTGATGATGATATTTTTCTAACGCAAGTCCCGCATGGGCGAGGGACGGGCCTGGAGATTGAATGAGCGGAGCTGACGATAACAGCTTCGGGTAGAATTCCTTCATTTCAGGGAGATTGTTTGCAATAATGTGAGTGACAGTACGTTTACAAAAAAACTATAGACTGCTTTTATTTTACTTTTTATAAATATAATAGAATAGGCAAAAAATATTTTATGTTCGAACATACCTAGAAACACACAAACATTTATTTATTAATATTTCTTGGAAAAACGATTAAGGGCGTAATTAATATTCATAATGATACTATACAATGTTAAAATTCAAGAAGAATTCGTTGTTTTTGTTTAATTATTTCAAATATCAAGTGCCCCGGCTAATGGTATCTAGAAGTTCCTATTTTCTAGCAAATTTGTGTAGTTGTTGGAAATTTAAAAACAAAACCATAAAAACACGATCTTCCTCCTTCCGTATGTGTATATGTCCTTCCGCCGTTAAATTAATTTATTTTTCTAATTTTTAGATAGTAGTATTTCGGTAACTTTAATATATTCGAGTTTGAGATTTTTTGGAATTGATTAAATATAACATGTAGGTGACACTAGACGCTATGGTTCTCAGGTACAGAATTTATTAGTTAAATATTGCTTATCTTTGTTGAAGTTCATTGTAAATAATGAAAATAGAATAATGAATATAACAAGTCAATTTATAATAAACATTTGGCTTTGGTCTTCTGTTCGCCAAACCGAAATATCGGAACCTAACATTTAGTTCTTCTCTGATCAGCGATCCTGCAGGGGCAAGGTGAAGATGTGATGACCAGGTTTTAAATTAAAAAACGTTTCAAAACAAACAATACTTTTATTTTCAAAACAAAAACAAACATTTTATTGCTAAAAACGAGAGTGGATGACATGACTTGACATGTATGATACAAGGAACGGGGCTACGATCTCCACAATGTACACATATTAGAACTGCGATCGGTTGGTATCGTTCCTGCGTGCCTGTCTGTTTCTCCCAATAATATTTGACACCTTATTTTATTTAATATATTTTTTAATAATATTTACATTTCAATAATTCACTAACTAGGAAGAGCATTGTTGTCTGATTTGAAATCTAGGAAGATGACATATTTGGGACACATTTTCCGCAACGAGAAATACGATCTGCTGCACCTCATCATGCAATGGATGAAGACCCCAGATGTCCTGGCTCGAGAACATCAAAGAGTGGACCGGAATTCAGAGTGATAGCTGACGAGGGGGGAACGTTCCGGAAATCCCCGAGGCACGGCCTATCTCGCAGGACTCGATATCAGGAGTCACAGGGAACTACCGCAATGATCTACTCGTATTAGTCCTCCAATACGACATAAGGGGATACAAGGTAAGGTAGCCGAGATTAAGAGGGCTATGTACAGTAGCGACTTAATCTACGACGTATGTACAATGTACAGAATGCGATGGTGGTTCAGTGCTAACTAATGATTAAATACTTTCTAAAAAGTCAAGAAGGCAACCACATTTTTCTAAGAAATAAAAATGGGCGTTTCGTTGACGTTTTGAGATTACTCCAGAGGAAGCTATTATAATACACCCCTAGAACAACACCACTCACCAGTTGACTATAAAACTTTTGGCTCCACTTAATGTAAAATACAATTTTGGATATTCTCAATTCTCGCCTCTTTTTAATTCTCTAATCTTTCACTTCTCACTACCGAGTCCGCGGGACTTGGACACTACACAGTACCTGCAGTCCTGCAAAACAAACTGTTTCTCTATCCAATGAAAACTTCTGTAGAATGAATATTAATACAAATTACGATCATTTTAAACAACTTGCACAGTGGCGAAGGCACTAAAGGTGACCTTTTTAGGAGGCTCGGCACTGCAGGTCCTGACCACCGGTCTCTTGGACCCCTCCTGCGCGGGACTCTTCTTGATGACCGGCTTGAGCTGGCCCTCGGGCCGGGCCTGCCACGGCTTGTCCTTTAGCCTCTCCGTCAGCCCGCACAGCCGGCTGGAGATATTCAGGTAGTTCATGGAGCCGCCCAGAGTGTTGCGCTTGTACTCTTGGTGGAAGGGCGCCCTCCCGTAGCCCTTGCTCTCCTGGGGGGCCAGCTGGGACACGACGACGTAATCCTGCCCGGCGGGGGGCCCGGCGGGGGGCCTGGCGGCCCTCTGCGCACCTTTCCGGGGCGCGGGCTGCGGGGCGGGGCAGGGCGCGGAGAGGCGGTAGTAGGCCGCCAGGGCCTGCCGCGCGGGCCGCGCCAGGCTGTGGAAGGCGCTGCTAGAGAACGTGGAACGGCTTCTCCACTCCTCCCTGTCCGACTCGTAGCCGCTAGCACCTGAACATAATATACCTCTCATCAGATACCCAGTACTAAACAATAAACAGGTGGAGAAATGACCTCGACTTCAGAGAACTTGTACCAGAAATGTCTTACCCATGTGCGCTCTCGGCACTTGCGAGTTAGTCCTCAGAGGGAATCCGTCGCTTTCTTTGGTGGGAATTCTCTCTCCTCCGGCAGTCCCGATCTTGATGACGACCCCTCTACCGGTCTCCTTCCTCCCCGCCTGGTCCTCCGCGCCGCCCGGAGGAGGGGGCGCCCTCCCCTTGATCCTCCTCAGCAGCTGCTTGCGTCTCTGTGGTTTCAGAGGGACCTGCGCCACCGAGGAGCTGACAAGTTTGTTGACTGCGAAGTTCATGCTCGGATACTCCATGCTCTCGTACTCCACGTCGGTGTAGATCAGTCCGTCGATTTCGCCTAAATCCGCTTTCTGGCCTTCGTTGCTCAATGAGAACCCTTTATTCTCCGCGGTCTGCGACAGGTTGAACTCCGACTTGGACCGCCTGCTGCTTAAGATGCTCGCCTCCCCGAAGTTCCTGTTTTTCTGATCCAGCTTAATTTCTTGGATCTTGCATTGTTTCAATCTCTGCCCGTTTATCGCCATGTAGTCCAGGCTTTTGCTAGAGGGCTGATAGGAACCAGTATCGTTTGCACAGTTTTCGAACTTCTTTATATAGTGACTGGCGATTCCGTTGCTGCTTTTGGTGTAGTCGAATACCTTAGCGTTGTAGTCAGGGGGAGACGGTGCGACCTCAGCGGAGCTAACACTAGACTTGCTCTTGGTGGAGAGACTCGGACTAGAGCTACCGTCGCTGTGCTCGCCGAGGGAGGAGTTAGCGAGTCTGTTTCTCATTTTGAAGTATTTGTACGTAAACAGGGTACGTCTGAACTCCTGTTCGCTTTCAAACTGTAAGACGATTTCTTCTCTTTGAGATTTCTTGAGAACTTCGACAATGAGTGTGTTGTTGAAGTCGCCCGTTTCATTAGCGTAGCAATCTAAGATTTCTTCAATTTTAAATGTTTCAATCTTGATTACTCTTCCTTCATACGTGTTGATAGTGTTAATATTCTCTTTGTTGCTCTTAGGTATTTCATCTTTATCGACTGTGAACTTGAGCTCCAGCTCGTCTCTCGCGTTGAACTCTGCGAGGGCTTCGGTCGGGCGGGCCTCCGCCTTGAAGAACAGCCTCCATTCCAGTCGCGGTCCGTTCACAGATCTCTTGATCCGCACCAGCAGCTTCGCGGACCCTTTGGAGACAGACTTCTTTCCGGCAATTGTCATCTAAAACAATAGAGAAATACAGCGATTAAAACTCTTGCGTCATCACGCTACTATAATATTATAGAATTACAGCTTTATAAATAAGCAACTGTAATTATATCCGCATCCATCAATGTGCTGGTAATATGTATTATGTAATATAACTCTTGGAATATTTGAGCCACTGAACTGCAGCAAATGGTGTCCCGAACCGACTCCTCGGATTTTACCTATAAAAATAGACGAGCAACGTTCTTGTAGTCATGTCCATGTTTAGTTTCCGACTCCGGCCGTGAAAAGCCTCGCTCGCCGGTTATTATAATATAATATAAAGCGAAAGTGCTCGCCTTTCTTGCTGATTGTCAGTCGAAGGTTTTTTGGCGCTGTCCAATTTCAGGCGCGACGGGCGAGGAGGGCCGTTTCTTTCTCCTTGACAATGACCGACATAGCACAATGTCTCCTTCTATTATACACTCACTTTAACAACTTGAACTCGCGAATATAAAGGTTCATTTGGTACTGGAAATCTTTGTATTATAAACAATTTCGTTTTAGAACAAGCGTATTCTAGTCTTCGATTGCCCTGATTTTGTACTAATATTGTAATGCTTACGGAATCTCTCAGGGAGCCTAATTGTCATTGACATTGTCACCAGACAGCCTCGCGTATTACATCGTAGCTCCAAGGGATATCTTTATAATTGTGGCATTGTCCACGTAACTCGGTAGCGTAATATATATTGGTTTAATATTTTGCAACATAATGAAGAATGCTAAACACTTTCTCCTACAAATTAGTCGGTAAACTAAATAATGAAAGTCTCCGGCCAGCGGGGTGACGTAACGCTCGCATCACATCACACTGGAAACGTTGCTTGGGTACACAAACCCTTACGACGATAGTGATACACTCGGCAGTGTGTGCAAGTGTAGGAGCGCACCCTCGAGGTGTTCGGAAGAGTAAGCCGATGCAGACTAATCATTGGAAAGTCGCGAAAGGTCGGGGGAGAGACGCAGACAGTCGGATGAGCCGAGAGAAAGGTGCATGGGAAAATGTTGCAACTGACACAATGCGCCCCGCGCCCGCGCCTAGCTCGCTGGTGGAGAAAAAACGCTAAATACTCAGTAGTAGACATTTACTTCGGCTCGCACTGCGGCCGGGAGCTGGCGAGAGAGTGCGCAGCGGATTCGAGAATCTGGGAGTCTGTCCCTGGTTCCGATAGGGACCCTCCACATTCATATCCGTTCTCTGATTGAGTGATGAATGAACCTCTCGGTAGGTGACGTGTGACGCAATACCCTTATGTCGAATAATTACAAACTCCACGTGAACATTTCCTAATCTCCCGTCGCTCGAGTTTTCTCCCACGAGTGAAATAAAATGAATTGTGCTTCTCTACGGAAGTTTCTCGCTATCATCGTGCATTTCCTGACCGCAACAGATAGCAAACGAGGCGCGTGTCCCAGCACGAGGTGCGGAAGGGATTATGCACATTGGAAAAGACATTACAGCCACGCCTGGAATTACGGCGTGATGTTAAGTACCGTTGGATGGTATTCCACCTACTTGGAACCTAAATAGTATAATAACATAAAAACGGGGAACGTCACACTAGGTAGGTAGGTATATTATATTGCTGGGACTGCCGGAAAGTAGTAAACGGAAGGCAGGCGTGTCGCGTGACGCAACCGTCAGCTGTCTTCCGTGCGTTACGCAACATATGTGATAAAAGTGAAAAAACTCACCGCTGCGTGAAAAAGCGTTATGATATGAAGTATCGGAGGAAGCGCCGTGTCTAATGTCGCGATGACAACACCAGGCGCAGTGACTCCTCGAAGTTCGCAAATAAAACATCATGAACAAAAAGAGTGGATATACTCGTAGGAAGACCGTCCATATGATTATAACAATTTCGTCAGTAGGTTCTCTCAATAACTTAACATTGTGTGTTACTCGTACTGCACGCAGCGCAGTGTGATCTCGGCCCAAGCCCATTGTTCATCTGCTCCACTCTGTTCTCTGCTCTCCACACTCTGGTGACACACTTGGGCGTGTGCGATTGTTAGATTAGAGGCAGGTATATAGCGTGTCTGGCAGAGTAGTTGGCACGGGAGTCCATCATGTAGGCACAACTCTGCCCCAAATGTAACTCTAATGCTATTTTATCGTAATTTCAGAAATGAAATCAAGATCGGTCATCGGGTTTGGGCACTGCCATCCCGCTCGTGTCCAGCGGGGTGAGCCGAGTGAGGACTCGCGGAACTAGGTCTGCCGCGTTTAAAACGTCTGTTTTATACAAGTTTAAGTATTATACGAGGTCTGTTCAAAAAGTATCGCGAATTTTGAATTTCCGCTGGCTACGTATATTTGATTTTTGATTTTTTTGTAGCGTTATGTTGGTACTCATGTCCCTTACTTATGCTGACAAGGTCGGCCATTTTGAATGTTTAGTTAATTTTTGACAGCTGTTTTGCTTGGATGTGTTTTGGCTCGTCTTCGATTTTTGCCTATTCCAAAAAATGGATCAAAGAATCTGTATCAAATTTTGTGTGAAAAACAAAATAAAGTGCGCGGACGCATTTCGAATGTTGACTGTGGCATATGGTGAAGCTACCTTGGACCAAAGCAACGTTTATCGGTGGTACAAAATGTTCTCAGAGGGCCGAGAAGATATGAACGACGAAGAGCGTGCCGGACGCCCGAGCACGTCAACAACAGACGAAAACATTGATAAAGTGAAGAAAATAGTATTAGCCAATCGTCGAATCACCGTTAGAGAAGTTGCTGAGGACCTAAACATATCGATTGGCTCGTGCCATCCGATTTTAACCAATGATTTGGGCATGAGTCGGGTCGCCGCGAAATTCGTGCCAAAATTGCTCAATTTCGACCAAAAACAGCATCGCGTTAACATTGCTCAGGAGATGTTGGACTCGGTCCGTGACGACCCAAATGTGCTCCAGAGGGTCATAACTGGTGACGAATCATGGGTTTATGGTTATGACGTGGAAACCAAAGCTCAATCATCCCAATGGAAGCTGCCGCATGAGCCAAGACCAAAAAAAGCGCGCCAAGTTCGGTCGAACGTGAAGGTTTTGCTCACAGTTTTCTTCGATTGCAGGGGCGTGGTGCATCATGAGTTCTTGCCACAGGGTAGTACGGTCAATAAGGAATATTACCTGCAAGTTATGCGCAATTTGCGCGAAGCAATCCGCCAGAAACGCCCGGATTTGTGGAAGAACAAAAACTGGCTTTTGCACCATGATAACGCCCCTGCTCACACATCGTTGCTTGTGCGCGAATATTTGGCCAAAAACAACACAGTAATGGTGCCGCAGCCACCGTATTCCCCAGACCTGGCCCCCTGTGACTTTTTCCTGTTTCCAAAACTGAAGAGGCCCATGAAAGGACGACGCTACGCCACGATTGAGGAGATAAAGACGGCATCGAAGGAGGAGCTGAACAAGATCACAAAAAATGATTTTTTTTAGTGCTTCGAGGATTGGAAAAAACGTTGGCATAAATGTATTATATCCGAGGGGAATTACTTTGAAGGGGACAAAATAGATATTAATGGATAAATAAATACTTTTTGAAAAAATATAAAATTCGCGATACTTTTTGAACAGACCTCGTATATTATATGGGAATGATATGCGTTGCTAAAGCCTTTGCAAGGCGAAACATGTCATGCCCATAATAATAAAAAATACAAAACTAGTATAACACCGACGTTTGGATCAGTATGAATAATTTGAAACGTCAAACAATTCTCCCGTAGACGTAAGAACGCAAATTGGAGTACACGGACGACCCGGCGGCTGAGCTAACAGCATTAGCATACGTGAGCGGGCGAGCAGGAGGTACCTACAGACCGTCATGTCACGTCCACATTTCGGGAGAAACTATCGCCGTCCAATGGTGAATTCAGTGTTATTTTGTACGTTTACCTAATGCGCGCCTGTGACACGGAATGAAGGGATTGCTTTATGATTATTGCGGTTTAAAGAGCCGTCCTGCAGCGCTTGTAGGGTCGCTACAATGCCGTGACATGTTCGGCGGTAGAGGCAGCGCGCGGAATACAGATCCGGCGAACGGCGGTCTAGTTGAGTTAACCCGGTGAGGATTTATTCCATTTCAGTCGGTTCATCGAACTACGGCCAAGAGGTGTGATCAAACAATCGTGACTAGATTCTACAAGTTGCGAGATCTAAAAAGTGGTCCAATATCGTACGGTCAAACATTTGTGTGGAGGGTTCCACAAGATGACGCTGGAACACAAGACGGCCAAGGGGCCACCTTCTAACGGTGGTCATCCACTGCAGTCGGGGAGTGGACGTCTGGAGACAGGGCGACGAACGGTAAGGCGACCCAAAATTTGGAGAAGCGGACTGTTTGCAGTGCGCACAGCTCAATCAAGTATGCAGTGCGCAGTGTGCACAGCCACTGAGCTCAATCGTTACGCGTTTACGCCATAACACAACGCACCTCACCTCGTTAGCTATTGTAAGCTCGCGGTAGCTCACTCGGAATTCCGTAACACAAACTAACTCGCCTGTACAGTTTTAATGCTATTCTTTGATTCCCGATGACATTAAATTATTAGTATTTAGTCACATTTTGTTTAGCCTAATCCCTAATCGATGTAAAGGGTATAGCTATCATATTGATTCTCATTACATGTGAGAGGTAGTTTATCTATAGCCATTTTATGGTCACGTGAATTCTACACCAGACCAAAGACAGGGTGATAATCACACTACAATCACCGGGAATCGAACCCGGGACCTTCGGTGTGGCAGTCGTAGTACTTGCCACTCTGTTTATAATGTCTGCTGCTTTTAAACGGGCAGAGATATGAAGTAGATGTCGTAACAAGTAGGTAATGTAGAAAATTATGCCCTCTATAATCCCTACTAAGTTTGGTTTTGACGTATCCACCTGATTCCGAAATAATTTAAAAAATCAGTTTTGCTTCATACAAAAAAAACAATAACATTTTTTTTCTTGGAAATTAGCAGTTATATCAAGAAAAGTTCAAATGTAAAAGTGGTTTGGAATCACACAAAGGACCTAATTTAAAAAATCAGGGCAAAATTCTGAGTTCGACCCCTAAGTCCCTGTTTTTGCCAAATGGATCTAGTGTGCGGCGGTGCCATACACAGCAGAGTATACGGTAGGTCGCTACCACGACAGGTCCTTCTTTGGACGTTCCCGCAGAAGAGTGAAAGTTCCATCAAATCTAAAGTGAGCCGAGAATATCGGGACGAATGCCTGCAATATTCATACCTCTCGTTTGTTGTAGCAAGTAGAATGAAGTGGGCTCATTAGCGCCGCCTAGGAGGCCGGCTGGCTCAGGCAGAGGAAAGTAATCAGAATAAAAAGTATCCCCATTGTTCGGCGCTTGCTACATCTTCCAGCCTTTTAACTTAATCCGATGAACCTCGAGGGAAATCTCGTGTTTTGAATGGAGATATCAAAACATTTTACGCGCCAATGGAAGGTAATCAAAATCTTCCCACGAGGTATTAGCCATTTGGCGCCCGCTGATTATTTCACTGTGCGCGTGTCCACGTGCTCGTCACAGGCCTTTACTCAACTTCGCTGTCTGTCGCAGGAGCCGTTGAAATGTATTCCGAGCAAAGTAAGTATTAATAAACATCTGAAGGTTTTCTGTTCCCGCTCTCCTGGGGTTATACAGTAAATCGACCGTGAATCGCCCAGAAACTAGCGTAGGTAGGGAGATACTCCCTACTCGAGGCGCTGCTCCCCGGGGAGGAGAAAATGGTCGCTCACCGTATTGTATTGTACTTCCATTGTGTATTTAATGATTATTGTCGCGTTTTTACAAATGTTGTAATAATTGCCTATTTTACGGCCGATCGCCGTCATTACACGTAGCCAAGTACCAGAGCTCATTACCGTTTCTTAATTATGCAAATAACTCGACGACTGTGCGACTCGGGAGACTTGGCACGGTCGTTCGAATAATCTTTGTCTCGCTACTTGCGAACAAATCACAATTCCACAGGTGCAGGCACCTACAGGTAGCTTCGTAGCGGGGAGACGGACGCCTCTTCCCGCCTGGCCAGGTGCTCGGTGTGTTTGTAGCTAGCTACTCGTACTCGCAGCGCGGTCCAGTAACCCAGAGACACATTCCCACCGCGAGACTCACACAATGGTCGCGTGCGGCGGCAGGCAGACACGACCTTGCTACTCACTGCACGATGCGGTGGACATCCCTAAAAGCGTTAAGTTTTTACAACGCCCTAATCAACAATCACCCGATATTACCGTGATCACACTCCCTATGGATTGAAGATATCCATTTGAACCGGAAAATGTGTTTTCTAGAATGGTGGAGCTTTGGAGATCCCCTACTAGCGTACATTTAATAATTAAATCGTCTCGTGCAATTATGTTTTGTCCAGTGATGGAGCGACTAATCGGCAGTCTCCGCGTCTCGAGGAGTTGGAGGTCGACTGTTACACAAGGCGAGAGTGCAGGCGGCGGGCGAGCGGGTCAGATAGTAATCTCATAATAACTTTCTCGTGGCGGGGGCGGGACCTCTCTCCGAGTATATAATTGGTTGGATAATCGAGACATCGAGGAACGGCGCGGCGGGAGTTAAACTCTATGGGATGGTGGGCTGCGAGTTTCATAAGCATCGCCAGTCAGAAGTACACTTGTAACTTCTCGTATTGTGGAAGTCAGGCACATGTCGTACTAGCGAGCACTCACGGCTGCAAGTGCCGTGAAGTTACGTAAATCAGAGGCGACTCGCACGTAATCAGCTACTGGCCCTCCCGCCGACAGTCGGAAGAGGAAAGTTCCGTTTGGCAATCCCCGAGTTTCCTCACCGAAGAGTGAAATGTTTTGTGACACGCGTGTCAATTATTAATTGATAATAAAGTCGTCGAGCTAATGTCCGCGGCTGACAACTTTGATTGATTCCAGACGATAAATACTCGCACACCCACTCGCCGTGCCTGTCGTGAGTCCGCGGTACTTTCTAAAATAGTTATTGAATGGCCAATCATCGGCAATATTTCGGGCAAATGAAAGCACACTCGCCGCCGCTCTCTCGCCTCGCATCCCGGGCGAGGTGAGGAGCTCGCTTATCTCGAGTGTTCTCGCCTCACTGTTATCTCACTTCCCAAATATCATGGATTTATGGTAAACTATAACTCCAGTTCCACAGCATTGTTGTGCCGGCAGATAGATGCCTGGGTGGGCTGGTGGCCTGATGGCCTGACTGCAACGCTCCGGCGGCCACACTCCATCCAGCGGACGCGCTTGCGTCTTGCGTATGTCCGAGATTCATATTTTATAACGAACGGATTCTTCACTCCACCCGAGCCGCTTCAAAGGTGATCTCATTTCGTGTAACGCGGTGGCACCGTTTCCCTACTGTTTTAGTGCATCCATGCTAATTGTATGTTAAGTACTGAAACTAGACGGATACATTCGTATCAGATGTATTAGTAGCCCGAGAAGTGCTGAAACTTGAAGGCCGACAAATGGAATATACAATACTTGACTTTTTTGTTATCAATGAGAATACTAATTGACTTCGTCTTCCTAAATTTCGTACGTCCGTGATATATAATAATTGTACATTAAAACGGGCACTCTCGTGGACATCTACCATTTAGCAGAGTCATTAAATCGCCAATAACTATGAACGCGTAACTTTTCTAAACGCCCATTATCACACCTGCACTCGAAGGTACACATTCACTGGGGCCCGGGCAGAGTCCCGGCCGGGCCGCGGGGAGCGTGCTGCTTCCTTCAAGGCGCGCCGCCAACAGAGGTATAGGTAACGAACGACTGCTTCGCTAGCACGCGTAATGTTCGGATTAGGTATTATTAAAGTGATGCCTCTCTTGGGTCTGGTCACGGCCGCGCGGAATGGAGACTTTCTATTGCAAAAAGCATCTTCAAACACAGCGACCAGAAAAACAGGTCTTCGATAGGAACACTCGCCGCGCGGTGTTTGCGGAGATGCTGCCGAGCGGAAGTTCATTCTCACTCGTTATCATATATTTACAATGCTTTAGTCTACGGCTAATCCTGCACGGCGGGTTGAAGGAGCGTGCCTCTAGACTAGTTAAATACCTTCCTGCTATGCTTAATACATTACTTTGCAATATAATGGGTACTAATGTACATACGAGTGTAGGTATACTTATTATTTACGTACAACAGCCTTCCGCCACTCTGAATGCCGAGTCCAGTGTTCGCATATCATATCATAGCGGGTATAGGTAACGCTACACTTGATGTTTCTCTTTCCTCATTGCAAATCTGAACGTCCTTCACATTTGTAGATTTATCCGTCCTATAATAATTATAGTGTGTATAGTGTGAGAACGTGCTGCCATCAATTTGTGTATTCGAGTCCCGTCTCGCCGAGTAGTCTTCCGAGTCCCTTTCTATCATGGTGGCTACAATGCCCAATGTTAATACATACATCCCACGTCGGCGGGACATAAAACAACTGAAGGAGATAACACGGACAGCGACTTGCGCACAGAAGATTATAGAGGATGGCTCTTACTCTTAATCACTGTTGTGATGTGCGGTCCTGGCCCCCACACACTCACGGTCGGGTGCCTGATAAAGGCTAAAACGTTTTCTATGTAAGATTTATGTAATAGGATGGTAAAATGTTGGTACCTTCAACTACGCTCGTAGCAAAGGGCGCCTCCCCTCTCTACTTACTTCTGTAGGTACTCGTACTACTCGTAGATGGCGTTATATTCATTTGACTTAATACTCTCCTAAAAACAACAGTATTTCTCATCCCGATTAAATGTTATCTGGGATACTATTATATTACTTAATATGATAAAACCACGCGCATCTTAATAAATCCTTATTTTTAATAATAAGTTTATTACTCGTAACTAATTATATAATTGATTCTGATCTTGAAAATCAAAATCAACATCAAACTACTGGTACACGGATTGAAAGTTCCTCCCCGAAGGCGAGCGGGAGTAGAGGTGGAGGTAGGTAGGTACAATTATCCTGACGGAGTGTGGCCAGCCAGGCTCTGGGCGGGGCGCGGAGAGTAATTATTATGAATGCCATCGCATTTATCCGACTATATTTCATTATCTACGGGACGACTGTGTTTGTGCGAAGTATTATAATAACTTCGTAATTAATCTCCATCCCAGCAGCTTCCGCTGTTAACTCGTTATGGTGGACGCCGGTGTACTATTTTGCAGGGAAAGTCTCGCGGCACGTCCAGTCAGTCAAGAGCAACCAGTTGCGATCAGGAGTAATAAGAAAAAGTCGACGATTTCTCGAATAAGGAGAAAAACGCACTCGCCTCGTTACTGGCGCACCCGAGGCCGCTGGGAGGGGAGAGGGGCGTGCTAGAAACGACAAGTATTATACGAGTATAGAAAAAGGATTCCTCTTACCGTTACCGAATATTCAGCGGGGGTAGATCGAGTCACTTCTCAGGTAAATTTCATCTGAAATTATAAAAGAAATATATTGTACAAAGCGCATTCGTGACATCATATTACGTACTCGTATACACAACACACCCCCTAGTCCGCGATTGTCTGGTCATCGCACTTCACTTCACTTCATACGGTACTCTGTGAAAGGAAGTGATTCATTCGATCGATATAAATTATAAGTTTTAGGGTGAAATTTGACTGCCTGTGACTATACAGTAGCAGATACGAAGCTTTCAATATTCTAGATTTACGTATTCTTAGAGATCCCCTAGCCGTTGCGCATGGCCGAGAGGACTCGTGGCCGGTAGTGCACGAGTGGCGAGGACACGGCTGCCTCTCCTGCGCCACCAAGTATTCCACTCGTATTGCGCCAGTTGAGTCGTGGGCCGTTTCATTAGATCGCACATAAGCGTCACTTTAGGAAAGTGTTTGTGTAATTCGTTATTAATAACACATAAGAATTGAGTATGAAAACATTTCTCTGGTGGATGTTGCGAAACATCGATGAATAGAAAGCAAAAAACTTGGTGAACAGAAAAGGTAATATTCAATATTTATTAAAGTTTATTCCGCTAATTCTTCTTCAAGGGTCGACCAGTTTCCGCAGCTCTGTGCCAAAAGAATAAAATGTATTTCGAAAATAAAATTATAATTTTTAATTATTGTTTATAATGAACTTCTACCGAGATACTTCAATAATTCACTCTAACATTGAGAATTGAAAGGTTAAATGAATTACGCGAATTGGCCACAAAATTCACACTTCACGATGATACTTAATACCTCTGCGTATGCACGCATATATAGTAGGATTTAAAACCTAATAAATAATAATGTATATTCGGGGTTGATCGAACTAGTCAGAAGGCAAGTCGGGCCTGTCAGTTGATGTGGAGTACCTACCTACCTAGTCACATTCGGTCACTATGATAGTGTACACTGCTCACTGCACTAGTTGGACCCCATCTCCCGCGTAGGAAGCGGCAATAACATTTATTTCAATGACGATCAACTAATTACGGCAAAAGACGCTTTTCCGTTTTCATTGAACAATGTATCTCCCCGGATAGGCTCGTGCCTGAAATGAAGTTGTAGCCGAGTGGTGCCGCATGCCATGCCGGGATGGTTATCTCTGGAGGCCGTTCTACAACTGATTAATGCTAATACTCGCACTAATGGTCGTATATATTAATGCTAATAATAAATAAAGCGCCGGTCTTCTGAATTAATCGTCTCAAGGGCGCAGTTTTCATTAGTCTATTCGTCATCTCGTAACTCTATTTCAGTCTTCGAACTAACCAGTATTCCAGGTAGTATGCAGAACGTAACACTACCGTAATTCCACTTTCGGGAATATATTGTAGCAGGCGTCCCATGTTGATAGCAAAGTGCTATTCTTAATATAATATTAACGACGAGATTATCTCAAACGACGAAAATTCAGCCTCGTAACGGTTTTCCATATTCCATCAAGTCGACTATTTCCGTGAAATGCTTATCGCCAAGGTGAAGCTATGTGTAGCTATGCGGGAGGAGGAACAATTCAATAACGCACCAATCGCGAGAGATCTCGAGGCTGCACCCAGCACTGGCCGCTTCCTTTCTTATAAACCTAGGCTCCGTTCATCAAGGGATAATCGCGTTCAACGCGAGGCGCGTCATAAGTATTAGAGAATCAAAATCAGACTCACTGTAAACAACGTTACGTTTTACAAAGTAAAAATAAGAAACGGCGGCGTATCATCGGGATGAAACCCCCAAGTAAGTATTTCATTATTCTCGCCGCAATACGCAGTTCTACACATAATTTCACAAGTATCAGAGCATTGGGACACCGCTCGCAGGTGAAATGACTTTAGCCTCGGCGAGATGAGCGAGTCGGCAGGATTTTGTCAACAGCAGAGCTAGCACCAGCTGGAGTGCTCACCCAACTCTAACTCTCGGGCTGTTTGCAAAGTTGCTAATTTCGTACCATAAAACACGTATATTTAGGCAATTATCTCGAACGAAAGTGTCCACCAAGGTTCGTCACATAAACTTCATCGCGAGTCAACAAGATAAGTTGAGTAAGTGATAACTCGAGTGAGTCCTCCGGTGCAAGCCGTGATTGTGCAATATTTACGATGGAGAGAAATCGTCAACGGTTACGGAATGAATCCTCACATCTTGTAAGTTAGAAGAACACACGTGCAAAATATGACCTCCATACATACAGCCGGTAAGTTGTGCGTTGCAAGTTTCTTCAGTTAGCTAGTTCGGAACTATGGCTGTACGAGTAGGTTTACTAATACAGCTCTGTAACGACTCTAGTCTTATCCTATCTCCATGTGTCCGGTGAAATTTAAAACAAATCACTCTAAACAAATGTTCTCCTTCTTCGGCCTTCTTCCCTCCACTACTGGACATAAGCCTCTTCCATTTTCTCCATTTTTTCCTGTCTCATTCCTTCCGCATTCAGGCCGTTCCAGTTATTCGGGCAATGTCGCCAGTTCATCTTTTAGGTGGCCTCCCCACATTCCTTTTCTTTGTCCAAGCTCTCCATTGGAGTATTCTGTGTGTCCATCTGGTATTGCCCTGTCTTGCTATATGTATGTCTACCACATTGGCACTTCCAGCTGTAGGATCCATGATGTCGGCAGCTTTGGTTCGGCGTCTAATTTCTTAATTTCGTATTATATTTTTGCATTTGTCTCTCCATGGGTCGTTGTGTGCTTTTTAATTTGTGAACACTTTTTGCTATGAGGCTAGTTGTCTCTCCACTGTACGATAGTATTGGCAATATATGGTACATGCATCGAACATTTTTTTAAACAAATTGGAACCTGTTTGTTTATTTAAAAATTGTTTCTTTTTTCCAAAGGCAGCCCGGCCCAGTCCACTCTTTTAGGTAGTTCGGTTGTTTGGTTCCCTTATCCGAGTTTTATTTTGTGGCCGAGGTATACGTACTTGTCAACTGTTTCTAAATGTTTGCCGTATGCCACAGTTGTAATTCTTTAACCATTATTTCCAGTTCCTTTTTCCCAATCTAAGGTTCTAAAAATATCTTCTAGTGCAAGAGTGAATTTCGGTGATAACGTATCGCCTTGTTTTACATCCTTCCTAATTTTATTTTTTCTGGGTTTGTATCATCATCAATTGTCACTCTCGTGGATGCATTTTATCTTGAGTCGATTCTTGGATTCTCTATGGCTTAAATGATTGTCCACATCTCTCAGGGCCAAATGGCGGTTAGACAAATCGCAAATTTTATTTAAACTCGAGGCATTAACACTGTGGAACTCCATATTGACGATTTTATTGTGAATTTAAAAAAAAATCACTTTTGTGTTTATTTTTCTTAACAAATATCAAAAAGAAATGTATTAAATCATTTTGATCGAAAAAAAATTATTTCTACAACAACTAACAATTTCTAACATTTTTTTAAAAAATTTATGTCGATTTGACTTGTAATATGATCGTCTCCATATGTCTTTATGACTTGTAATGGACGAGGACTTAAATATTTGTAGGATAACATCAGAAACCACTTTAGACGAAAGTTCCATGTAACGAGTGGACGTGTGTGTTCCACGGCGCGGCGCACGCGCACTGCCGCGAGAGAGGTGACGTAACCAAAACTAGTTTCCACACTCCGGTGGAGCTGCTTCTTCTACTCGAAAGTTCAACATGCACCACTACCATCTCGCAATACTCTTCTCTGTCATGTCTACATCACATCATCCACATTTCTATCACTGCGAATGAAAAGGATTTTGATATATTTTTCATATATAAACACTAATAAATATTATAATATAAAATATTGTAAATTAAAAACATCACATTTTAAAAAGTGTTATTCGCGGAGCAGCGATTGAAGGGTTGAAGGCTACGCTACGCTACGCAGCCACAGGACGAGAATATTGCATGTCCTCGCGGGTACACCCCCTGTGCCCGGACACTCTAATTTGAACCGGGTTCCGTCGAGAGACATTGATTTTATTTCCTCTCCTCAGCATATTTCCCTCGGATTCAATAATTGTATTTAAGGACGTCTGGAGTACTCGTAGGCTTAACTATCATAGAAGCTCAAGAATTGAAAATCAAAAGCTGTCCTATAAATAAAATGATTTCACTTTGTCCAAATAGCGTCAATTCGGTCAACTACTTGAATAGGTTTTAAAACACTTGACTCTAATTATCCGCCAATAGGTTTGACCGTGCCGCCGCACACTGGATCCATTTGGCAAAAACATGGACTTAGGGGTCGAACTCCGAAATTGGCCCTGATTTTTTTAAATTAGGTCTTTGTGTGATTCCAAACCACTTTTGTATTTCAACTTTTTTTGATATTACTGCTAATTTCCAAGAAAAAAATGTTATTGTTTTTTTTTGTATGAAGCAAAACTGATTTTTGCAATTATTTCGGAATCAGTTGATACATCAAAATCAAACTTAGTAGGAATTATAGAGGACATAATCCTCTACATTACTTGTTCTGACATCTACTTCATATCTCTGCCCGTTTAAAAGCAGCAGACATTATAAATCTTAATTACTTAATTAATTATTACGAGTGGTTTTGGATTTTTCGTTAGATGCATAAATATGCTAAAATCACTCCATTATTTTGTAAAGGAACGCGATGATCATTTATGCATCTAACAAAACATCCGAAACCACTTTATACTCGTAACAATTAATTAAGATTTATAATGTCTGCTGCTTTTAAAGTGGCGGTACTCCCATAGAAGCCCAGAAGCCCGGCTTGCGTATAAAATTTTGAATCAAAACCTCTTCTGGTTTACAGAGGTGCAGCTCTTGTGGTTATTCCTCTTATATCTGATGGGAACATTGTTGGAACGTGATTTGGTGGGTTGTTGGTTTATGCGGGGGCACGATTACTTAGATTGGTGGGTTTTGATTCAAAAATCCTTACGCAAGCCGGGCTTCTGGGCTTCTATGGGAGTATCCCCACTGCAAGTAATGTAGAGGATTATGTCCTCTATAATCCCTACTAAGTTTGATTTTGATGTATCTAACCGATTCCGAAATAATTGCAAAAATCAGTTTGGCTTCATACAAAAAAAACAATAAAAAATTTTTTTCTTGGAAATTAGCAGTTCAAGAAAAGTTCAAATGTAAGAGTGGTTTAAATGTAAAAGTGGAATCAAGAAAAGAAAAAATCAAGAAAAGTTCAAATGTAAAAGTGGTTTGGAATCACACAAAGGACCTAATTTAAAAAATTCAGGGCAAAATTCGGAGTTCGACCCCTTAGTCCACGTTTTTGCCAAATGGATCCAGTGTGCGCCGCAATAGCAGAGCACAGAGAGCAGAGCAGAGCCCGCCAAGAGCTGCGCGTCCTACAGGTGTATTCTACCTGTACGATATGTGAATGGCAGGCACCAGGCAGTAGGTACAGTAGCCGTGCCCGCGTGCTAGAGATTACTCCCGTTCATCTATTCAAAGACTACGACCACGGCTGAAGGCAAAGACAAAGCGAAGAATATTAATGAAGTATTTATAATTAATAAGTATTTAATATTAAAATAAGAAAATGACAGAAACATTTCTAATTATCTCGTGAGAAGCCGCAGATATTTTACTGTTACGGTTTAAGGCCGACTATACAATTATTTATTGTTTTGCTATTTCCACCTTCACAACATAACACGACACGTGAAATGGATTACAACTAACTCATTAATAAACCATCGCGCCGTTTCCCCGGAGGGGTTCATGTAAGCAGAGACGATGGACCGCCATACTGCTCGTCGTAACATGCACGCTCGTCGTGCCGTGTTTTCCTCGGTCGTCCACGGTTTCTCTTTCTACTCACACTGCTTCATCTATTCATCCAAACCATCACAGAGATCTTTTTTTTTATTTTAGTCATGATACAACCATCTATCTTATTTTTTTCCTTATTTCCTCGTTCGGTATTCTAGCATACATCGTTTTGAGCACATTTTTCTCAGTGATCTGCGGCATTTATCCTACTTTAAATAAATATATAATATAGAGAATTTTAATTTTCATTATTTCATTTTTCTTTTGCCAGCTCTAAGCTTCAATTTCATACATAAGGGTTGGCACTAGAACTCCATTGTAAGTCTGAAGAATGAAAAGTCGGACATTAATCTAGTCGTCGGCTAGTCGGCTAGAAATTAGGAGCGGAGAGTAAAAAACTGACCACTCGGATTGGAAAGAGCTGTAGTGGTGTAGTGGTGTAGTGGTATGTGTGGTGCACACCGCCAAATAAGTCGCGTGAGATACCGCTGGCGGCCTTGACCCAAACCCGAACTAAACGGCTCCTAGCAGACCTCGAGCCTTCCACTGCCACTTTATCTCTTCGTATTAGAGCTCTTGCAAGCCGTACTCAAACTACGTTTAAGTATTTTACGAGTTTTCTAAACAAAAAAATAATTAAAACTAAAAGTAAATTTCTGTTAGTGAAATACGTTAATTTACATCCTTAATGGAGTGTACAAATAACCTTGTCATATCACCATAGGGTGAGTCGGGACCAGCGCCCATGAGGATCTGGTCGTGAATGCTGTCACAGACTTTCTTTATTTATTAGTACTTTTTGTTATATTTTATTGTTATTGGACTGGCGACCACTCTTATTTGTAAAGTCGATTTGAATTATTTATGATAAAACCATCATTCAGCGTGCTCTGTTCGGGGGCCAAGGTTCGGACTGTTTTATGTATCCTTTGTCCGTTGACGCGCGCATACTCGTATGATATCTCCGCCGAGTCATTCCCCGCGGGGGAGTGCGGCGTTTGATCTCCGCACTAGCAGCTAGCAGCATCCTTGGTCCGCTGGCGAGAAAAGACTAGCCACTGCGACTGGTGACCCCGATCCGGGCTGGAGGTGCGCCATTTGGATCTTGTTTTTTCATTATGGAAATATCACTCTTGGCGGACTGTGCGAGTAGTACACTTTCTAGCCGCCCGAGGTTCGTCGGCGCTGAGATGCCAAAAAAAGCGAATTATAAATACTCCCAATTCCTACACGTTAGGGGTGAATAGGAACACCTTATGTTTCATACCTTAATAATTAGTTTCGATCAATTAACTAGGTCGCACATGGAATTCAATAAAATTGGATTTATTAAAATGAATAGAGTACTATCGAAGGACACCGACAAGGGAGATAAGTGTGAGTTGTGATAGAATCATCTATCGTAGTGTATTCAATATTACACAGAGGCGATGGCTCTGGATAGACGGAGACAGTTAAAATATTTAGATACGGCCATTATAATATTCCACCAAGTGGCGGCTGCTAGTGCTGCAGAAGGAGTGCCGAATAATACACCGCCGCGCCCGTGGCGGGATAATGGCAGGCACCGGAGCGGCCAGTTGGTTGTACTCGTATTGTCATTTCGGCTTTTTGGATGAAACGATGTCACGGCGCCTGCGCCTCCGATACCCCGAGTACAGTCACACGGGGCGTGTCCCCCGCCCTCCTCCAGAGCGGTGTTCCCCAGCGGATTTAGAAAGCGGCCTCCACCAGACACGCGATGTTCCACGGTTTCGTGCCGACTATCATTGAGCCGAGAGATGAGCGATGATGCCCGATCACTTTCCTCTCGCGTGCTGGTCCTCACAGAGCCGCGAGACACCACGAGAAGCCAGGCGGGGACCAGGTGACCTCCCGGTAGGCAGCAACTCCCACGTGGGTCGAAGTACAAAACGGTATTCTCGGTGTGAAAATCTCTATAAAAGAACAAGCCTTCATGTTCTTCTTAACAAAAGCCAGGATATAATGTTACAATGAGTACTGCTCGTGCAAGTTATTTCAGGGCGCTTTAGGGCTCAGATTATATTTTCAACCCAGCATCAAGTATCGGCGACCCGAGTTCAGTTTTTTTTCTCTCCACAACTCCACAAATGAAATGTCGCCAGCCCTGCCGAAGCCGGCTCCGTCTCTGGCGCCGTGCCCGCGCGTGCGTGTTTGGAGAGAGTATTGAGAACATTTGAAGAGTGGCAAAAACTAAGTTATTTAGTTTATCGATACCTCATTAGACGGCATTTACACATGCCTCGCTTCACGCACTTCACTTTTATCTCAATCTTACCGCGTCCCCGAGTACGTGCACCGCTGTCACCAAACTCGAGAGATACTAGCCGATCCTCCGCCGGAAGGTCCTCCTTCACATCCAAGAAAACCGACAGATTCACAGATTCATCTGGACGTCGACGTTCCCGAGAATATTTAATGAAATAAGCACAATATAGCGCTTCTTCCCGCTCCCAAGGCCCCATTAGAGTCAACACTCTGCGGTTTCATACATGTACGAGTATGCTTGCACGACTACGAGAGACGTCGGGTTTGTTAACCTTTTGAGAGGTTAAAGATAAAGTGGTGTTGGCAGACTGCGACTCGGAGAAAGTGAAAAATTGCCCCTAGAATGCGCTCGTCTTCTCAGCACGACTTGGAGGAGCCCGCCCCACCCTCTTTACTTCTGTATTTGAACACATTCACGATGCGGAAACTGAACTTGCCTATTCACGAAACAATCGATTGTTCACTTTCTCGGTTTCAGTTCTGAAAAAATCCATTCTATGCGTCTCGTGATCTAAAGCGATATTTGTAATCGGTATCGGTGAGGGCAGATACACGAGGCTCAATCAGCGTGAGTTACAACTACATATGTACATACAATGTATATTGTACAAAACACACTTCCAAAGAAAATTCAAAATAAAATTGCGCTCAAGACGGACGGCGCGGCGATAGAATAGGTAGGTACTCTTTATAGTTATTATTATCTCCGGCTCGGGTTAAGTGGGGCGCAGCCTCCGAAGAAGACGCGGAAAAGGAAAGGAGAAAGGCGCTCCCAAACAGCAGCTCCTCGCGCCGCCGACGAGAATGTCGTAGACTCTCTTGCTATCTACAATAGTCACGTCCTAAAATGTAGTCACGTCCTAAAAAGATGGACTAGGATCAGAGTGTAGCCCCCGTTCTATTGAACAACCGCCGCGCCGCCACTCGGAAGGTTTGCCAAACATCGTTTGTTTTCATTTATTAATAAATGCGGGAAAACGCTTCCTCCTTACGTAAGACTAGTTTATCGGCAAGTTTGATCTAATTTCGTTCTCCATTCTGTGAAGAATACTTCCATCACATTTAATTACGGCGGGCGGCGGGTGTAGCCTAATCTCCGCGGCGATCTGCGACAACGACGGAGACTCCATTCGGAAGAGCTCTCTTCGTCTGTGCCGTTACGTCATCCAGAAAGAGAGCAAACAGAATTGCGCAATATGCATTTCTTATGGCGGCGAGAAAGTTAAAGAGCCTATGTCCAGCTGCCCAGGGCAAAAGGAATATTAATTGGCGGAGGAGAGAAAGGCACCTTGGCGCCCTCCTCATCACTCCTGGATACATAAGCTATTTGATGCGCTTAGTTCGCAGTTTTGCTGAACTAGACTGAAATCTTGTTAAAAAAAAAACACTCGCATCCCTGTAATAGCTAGATATGCATTATTCTGAAATATTGTCATTTTCATTTCAGACATTGGAAATAGTTCATCACGCTCGTGGAGAACGACTCAGTCAAAGCATTATCAAATTCGCGTGACCTCTAGGTGATAAAAAGACACAGAAGGCCTGATAGGCCCTGCAGATAATTGATTAATACATGTATAGCTGCTCACAAGTGTACTAGCAAGGCTCTTCATATCACTACCATCGGTTGTGGCCAACACGACTTTCCTGAGCATTATTATTATATTACATTCTCTATCTTTAAAGACAAAAATTCCTTCAAAAATATGCCTGGGATTAATATTATTGTTTATTATTAAAGTGTCATACTAATGTGTGATTCAGTTGCAACTATAATATAATTAGTACATTTATTACAATACATAAACATATATTGAAATATTATAATCGAAATCGATGCATGGCAGAATGTATAAATAACTTAGAAATAATACGTATAAATAGTTGGAATATGTATAAATAACTTAGAAATAATATGTATAAATAGTTGGAATATGCATAAATAACTTAGAAATTTAAGAGGTAATTTAGAAAGTAATAAAAATAATGTCAATCCCTACCTCCAAACGTAACTCCTCGCCTGTCATTCAGCATTTAAAATGTTATTTTGTATTATTATCTGTTAAAAATTTCAAACTGAAAAAGGATGCTGGCTATTCGAAAAAAAATCTATTAAAATGAATTGTTTAAATTAAATTCAAGTTCAAGAATATATTATAGAGGAAAAAAATATAAGGTTATATGTATAAATACGTAATATTGTATACCGATCTTACGTCTGCATCATTTACATCGTCTACAGGAAAGCTGGATGCTGCATGCAGACTCCGCCCCAAGACTAATGATGTTGAATGATGACGAAATGAGCGGTGAGGACCATCCAGACAGTCGGAGAGAGCTCGCCAGCGCCATGCGGTGGGGCGGCATGGCACCACAAAACGATCCAAATGATGGATCTTAAAGAGGCGGAGATTTTTCAAGAATTTCGTGAGAGAAGTTTCTTTAATAAAGTTGTCGTGTTCTCACACAGAGAACTCTGCTCGTGGCGGAGTGAGATTAGTTCAACATCTGCAGCCACACTTCGTGGTCTAGGGGTCAGAACGCTTGGGTCATTCAAGTCTGGACACGATTCAAGAAGACTCCTTCTTCATTATTTACCATAATCATATAGTTTCTGCTCATTTTGGAGATAAATTCTAATACCATTGATTTAACTAACTAACTAACTAACCATCACCCCATTTCCCCGGAGGGGTAGGCAGAGAGGATGAATCGCCACAATGCTCTGTCCTGGCATACCTCTCGGGATTCCTCTACATTCAAACATCGTACCATGCACGCACGTCGATTATTCCGACTTCGAATGTGACCGCCTTTTAGTAATTGATTAATTTGGTCATACCATGTTTTCCTCGGTCGTTCTCGGCTTCTTTTTCCACTCACGCTGCTTGTGTACAACTTTTTAACCATTCTACTCTCATCCATTCGTTCCATATGTCCAAACCATCTCAGGGATCCTTTTTTTAAATTTTATCCAGCTCCAAGCTTCACTTCCATACATGAGGGTTGGCACTAGAACTCCATTGTGTACTGCCATCTTTGCTTCTGTGAATATATTTCTATTTGCAGTAATGACTTTGAGTGCGCCATTTATTTTATTCCCAGCACCAACCCTCCTTTCGATGTCTTTCTCCATTTTTCAGTCTCTTGTAAACATGCTTCCCAGATACTTAAATTCGGTAACTTACTCCAATTTCTCGACCATCGCACTTATATCACAAATCGTCATACATTATTCTTTCTCGAAAACCATCACTTTAGATTTAGACACCTTCACCTTAGACACCTTCACCATACATCATTGACACTAAGACTTGCAAATTAAATCCTTTTATTAAATAAATCCTGTATCAAGTCGACATAACATCCGAGAGACCAGAGCTCGCCCACGTGACCACCGGCAATGATGCTCACAAATAATATCAATTAATAATATAGAAAATAGTTTCATAGTTGGTGTATTATTGATTTATCTCATTAAAAAGGTGCTCAGCGTGCCCGTGCCGGCTTCAATATTATAATATCGCGATAAATCAGACCCGAGGCCGCGAGGTGCTCATTTCTTAATTAAACCTTCGACTAATGCGCCACCTAGCTAGCACAATCCTCATTCCATTCATCGTCCACGGCTCCACTGCTTGCTCCGACCGGCTAATTTTCTTAGACTTTTCATTGAATAATACTCAAATTGGCACAAAACGTATCTCGTACCATGTATTTAAAATAAATAGAAAACTTGTTTTACTATTTTGTAAGAATTGGGCAAGAGACGTATCTGCGTGACTAGTGACTACCTCTCCTTGGATGAACCGGACAGAGTGGACACTTCTTCGTCTTATCAAGTTACTGCAAGTTGAATCTGGAGCCACCGCCATACTAACTACTTAACATTGATTAAAACGTCCATCTATAAAAGTTTTATTATATCATGAGGGTGTTACCTGCTTCACCATGTCGTGGATATCTTTGGCAATGCCAATAGAAAGGCCGTTTTCGCCATTACTAAATTGTATATTTAAAGGGAATGTAGAAGAAATACGTAACATCTAGTTCAGTTACTTTTCCTGCTATTCTTGAAATTAGTTTTAGCATCATATGATACAAATGAAAATGCACCCCTGTATTACATAGTACAATAATATTCATTTCATTTCATATCCAGTTAATACGTAATCGAAATGCGATCAATCCAAACATGCCTGGTATCAGTAGGGCTAATAAAGATATTTAATGGCTTATTTCGTTCCGCGGGCAAGTGTCCCCAGCTGCATAATTTTCGACCAAACCGCGTCGTCTTTCCACACTTCACCACACTCACCAACACACTTCACCTGAGAGGGAACTTTCTCCCGGTCGCATGAAAATACGCAGTGGGACGTATTGAAATAAAATTTCACAGCTCACTTATCCAAAAGAACCGAATCCTTTCGGAGAATTGCAGTTTAAATAGTTTAGCCATCGAGTCACTTTCCATTTTGGTCGAGCGTACTTGAATCGTCAAAGTCTCACTCCTCAAACCTGCATGCCGAGAGCACCGCAAGTGTCTGGGCCTTGCAGAGTAAGTAACATAGTAACTCACTAACTAACTTACTAACTAACCATCACGCCGTCTCTCGAAGGGGTAGGCAGAACAAATGGACTGCCACACTTTTCTTTCCTGACACATTTCTCTCGCTTTACATCGTTATACTTTTTTACAATTTTTTCTTCATTCATTCTTTCCATGTGTCCAAACCATCTTAATGATCCTTTCATTATTTTGTTAATAACACCATAATTCGCACCGCATTAATTTCTTATATTTTCATTCGACATAGTACGAGTAGGTATTATATTGCATGTGGTCAGTTTACGCAACGCAGAAGACCGCGAGTGCAGCGTGCAGGGCCTGCCCGCACCTGCCCGCACCTGCCCGCAGCCTACTATAGGTGGAGGGCTACTATACGAGTACTTCACAATATATGAGGCTATTCATTACGGTTGTAGGCTGTCTCGTCCGCTTGTCTCCTCGGAGCCCGAAAGTCTGCAACAAGGAATGGCGCGTGTCAGTCTCGCGATAGATTAAATGGAGAGCGGTCTGGCTCCTCTAGTGACGTCACACTCCACCCGTGGGCCTATTTGATCAGCATATTTGCATGCGGGAGAGTTCTTCTATAACGAATGCATCGCACATTTTAATACATAGAAGGTACCCGCCGCTTAACGACGTCCTTTCGTCAGCCTCGCTCGTGCACTTCCTAAGCCCGCCCCCCGCCCACCCGAGGCGTAGGTACATTTATTTCAATCAATTATAAAGGGGGTTCCAGGTCACATTGAATTTGCTTTTTTTCCCTGTAATAATATCAAAAATAATACAAAGAAAAAACTTATCTGCTAGGTTAAACATTAGACATTCACACTTAAAATTACAATATATAAGAAAGGCTGAACATATTCTGTGGAAACAAAATGAGGGCAGACTTGCAGAACACGATGTACGGCAGATAGTAGGCAGCACAGTAACACGTTTCAAAAGAAAGAAAGAAAAAAAGAAGCAGAGATAAATGGGAGAGCATTTTTTAATAATAATAAAATCCTATTTTTTCTGGATTAGCCTCACTATGTAACTCAGTTAGTTGTTTTTTAATCTTCAATGGCGCTACAACCCAAGCCTCAGCCTCCTTCAACTTGTGCCTCCAGCTCCTGCTGTCCTCTCCTGCCGTCGTCCAATTTGTAATTTGTGTGCCGCATCCCTCCTCATCCTCCCATCTCAGCCTGGACCTTTCAATTCTTCTTCTACCCCCCGGTACTCGCGCATTTGACATTCTATGTTTGAAAACTTATTCTCTCGTCAACATCAAGAAAAAGTTAGAAAAAAAACTTTTTTCGAAAATATTTTCTGGGAATGAAACTTTTTAAGATAATCTAAATCTAATAAAAACTGAAGTGAAAATGGGTAGGACATGTCGCCAGACAGGGAACAGCGAGATGGGCACCCAGAGTCTTGACGTGGAGACCGTGGGAGGAAAATTGGAGCATCGGTCGGCCCCGAGAAAGATGGGCTGATGACCTAATTCCAGTCAAGGGAAGAAGATGAATAAGAGTTGCACAAGATAGAGAAAAATGGAGAACATTGGAAGAGGCCTATACCCAGCAGTGTTGAGACGGCTAAAGAAGAAGATCAATTAATGATTTTACTGAAATGTCTTAATGTTTTTTTGTCATCCACTTTTGTCATTATTTCGACAGCGACCATTTTCTCCAGGCTGGCTGGCATGGACCAGTCCACCGATGCCAGCCAGCCTTCGAATTGCTGTCGAAATAAAGACAACAATTGGAAGTAGTGATACAAAAACATCGTTTCATTGAAATATGATTTAGAATGATTGTACTCGTATAGCGCGTGTCTCGAATACGCGACGTCCACCGCGCCGGCGCCGCACTGTCTTCAGGCGGCTCGCGTGGAGAGAAGTTCTGCGAGTTCCCTCACGCTAGAATAGAATGTTCGCTAAAGACCGATCATATTCTTCGACTCTGGAGCGGAGACCCGACTGTGTCGATCCCAGAATTATGCAGGGCTCAGACAACGGCGGCCGTTTGATGACCCATATAAAGAAGACAAGATTTGTTTCCTCGTTATTCGTTTGATCAATTTGCAATATACTTTATTGCAGCTTCCGCTTCGATACAGTCGTTCCCCAACTATTCTCGTTCATTAAATAATTATTACGTCTGTTTTATAGAAGTTTTATTTTATGGGGTACCTACATGTTTTGCCTTACTAAGGCATTACCAAATGTTTAATTTATTTTCTCATCAATGAATGCATTTCTTAGCAAGGCTAAACGTGTCATTACCAAAAAATAAATAGAATTTTTAATAAAACAGACGTTTTCGCTCGCATTTACTATACGTATAATGAGAAATTTTACATCGTTGCTGAAGAAGCAATAAATAACGTTTGAAACAGCTTATCAGCATATTCTCTCATAAGCGAATGGTCTCTACTACATTTATTGTATTGGCGTGGTTAAAATTTGACAGATCGCTTCTCGGCATTGTTTGAAGAGTATTTAATGTTGGTACAACGGCATCCTTCCGCCGACACCGAGGAACCATCCACGAACGTTACCTGGGGAGAGTCATTTTTAAATTGGAATTCGATTTGTTTCTAAATTGAATGTCTGATATTGATAATAAGATTAGCCTCGCAATAATACGAGAGATACAAATTGATCTTTAGCAATTCCCGCAGATAAATTTGCCTTCGCATACTTTGTGAAATAACTATTATTCCAATTATACAATTTGCAATTTCGAATGTTCCAATAGGCTGCAATTATTGCTGGTGTCGCAACGTTCATTAACTTTTGGTTTCCTAAATTCGACACCGTCTTTTTGAAGATAAAAATATTTCCCAATATACGTACGAGTACCATCATTGTAATTAAATATTAATGCCAGATGAGGAGGACCACACTAAATTCACGAAAATATATTATGTAAATATGTATAGACATACACACATATACGAGTATACACAAACATTTTATTCTCTAAATTATTACAAAATATCCAGTAAACTCATTTTCTAGAAAATTCAATAAAAACTTTTCGTGTATATTTATTTACAATTAATATGGGCTGTAATATCAATTTAAACTCTACGCAATACGGTCAACAACCAAGCAATCTCTGGTGCAGACAGGTGCTCCTGAGATTCCCGTGTTTCGTGGTATTAAATACACAATTCATACCATCTCACTCGAGGGGTGCGTGCCTACAGCGATCCCATTCTCCCTCTCTCTCTTCATTTCTGGTCAATTTGCCTTATTACTTTCTGTAACAAATATCACATTTGGTCTAAAACAGCCTGTCCCGTATAAGAGACACAGATGTGCACGTATAAGAGGAATAATGGTATAATAATTAAGGCGGGAGACGATAGACGATTGACTTGATGAGCGACAAGAAAGGAGCAGGTTCAACAAAAACAACATATTATTTCCCCTACAAAGGAGACATTGTTTGGCGGCAGAGCTTATGCAAATAACAATACGCCGTAAAAATGAACCACAATATTAATTACCGGAGAGAGTTCTCTTATATTGTTAGAGGGAGAAAATTGATTTACGGCGGCTCTCGGCTAATTATTGATAACTTTCGAGTTATTGTTCTGTCGGATGAATGGCTGCCGAGAAGTTCACAGCGCCTGCCCTGAATGGACTCCGGCTGTTGCGACGGAGACATCAGTCTTAATTATACATATTATTAATTATAATATTATATATAATTAACGGAGACACATTTCCTACTATTTTTCTATCGTATACACGCTATACGCATCCCGGCAAATGGTATAAATGTTACGAAAAACGAAGCCCCCGAACTTTGGGTAATATCCAGCGCAATCCTGACAATCCCCCGGCAGGTCCTCGACTGAATCTGATCTAGCAGAGTGCAAACGAGATCCCAGATTTAATTACGCCGGTACAATAACTCACAGGTCGTCTAGTTATGAGCTCCAGCTGTGAGAACCGCGTTCATTAACCACGGCAGCCACAATACACTCGCGCTGATTGAACAGCGCACGAGCAGTCCCAAAGATTAATACGCGCATTAAACACGATGAAAACTGAATGAAGAATATACTTGGCGGGATTGATTTGTTGCTGTGTTTGCTCAGTTCAAATTTCGACCTTTTCCCAGAATAAAACAACTATAAGAAACGTTATTCTATTCAGAGAGGAGGGGCCGCGGCCGGGAGATTCTCCTGCGATGGATCCGCAAGCAGGCGAGTGCTATAGTATAGTGGGTGCTGCATGTGTGCCGGACACGGCGCGCGCGGCGATGGCACACATCTCCCGGCTGACGTCTGTGTTTGTGCCATTATGCTAATTCCTATTCTAACACTCGGGCGCCTACCTGCCTTGTTGAACAGGAATCTTCTTTACGCATTTTGGAAATGTTTTGTAAGATGTTATTTTATTCACATATTAGCTACAGTTGCGTATCATACATGTATGAATGTAGGTATAATACGAGAATATTATCAAAGGATATCATACAACAGAGGTATGTATGTATGTATTAGGCGACAACAACATCTCTCACTCGCCGCGAGAGAGACTGCGCTGGGTCCGGAGAAGAGTGTACACAGAGCCACGTGATCCGCCGTACCATTAACACACATTACCGCGGTCCATTCACCGGGAGACTGGTGCTGCTGGCCGCCCGCCACGTTTGTACGCCTCGGTCTACCCTACTCTGCTCGGCTCTGGCCACTTCTCCAAAATTATTTCCAAAAACTAAGTATTTAACATGCACTACACTTACAGCTAAAAATAAAACATCTATGACTAAGTGCTTAATCATTCTTGAAAATCCATCAAAACATTTCCTCAATTCATCAAATCAAATCAAATTAAATCAGTTTATTTTCTCAAAAGATATTACAAACAATTTTTATATTTTAAGACATCTATTGAGAACAGGTAAAATATAATAAATATATAATACCAGGAACGCATGAGAGATGGTTCGACATTAGGAATACAAGATACTCTCCAAAGTCAAGAGTATTTGTCTTCTGAACGTGCTTTGTGGCTTATTAACTGTAGAAATGTATATTGGCAATTTTAATAATAATGATGCGTTGTTGTGAATGTATAATACGCAAACGTGTTTCTTGCGCATGAAGTTTGATAAATAAAAAGATGGGTGAATTATACAGGGGACTATCCTCGTGTTGAAGGAGAGAGGTTGATAACTTGCGAGAAGAAGAGACCGGTGTTGTCTGTCAGGCGCGAGTTGAAGAACCGTCCCGCGATGACCAGCAGCGGGCAGATCGGGCACAGGTGTCCAGGGCCGCGCGGCTTCACTTTTAGGCTATTGTCTCCGCACTGGTGCTGTGCTGGTGGAAGAAAGCTCCGAGCGACGGGGTCATTGAACTTTACACCAACAACTCATTTTATAAGTATTTCCTTTTTTATATATAAATTACGCATCATGTATTTTGAATTTATTTAAATATGAATATTCAAATTGAATAATTATTTTATACTTCTTGACAACGGGGCAAACACAAAGCTGCGAGCTCGCATTATTGGTCAAAGATATTTAATGTTTTATATTGTAATACATTTCATTAATTCTATTGTAGTTTGAACATCAATGACGCGAATAAGCTTAAAATATACATTATGGCGTTCTAGTGCCAACCCCTATAGAAATGAATCTTGAAGCTGACAAAAGAAGGATGAAAGTAGAATAAATGCAGTAAAAAATGAGAACGATATGCGATAGAATACCTCTCCTTTCGCCAAGCCATTTCCGTTATTTGGGGTCGCCTCTCCTAGTACGGCTCCGCCAAGTCTCGCAATCCAGAGTCATCAGGCCGACCCGGTCTCCTCCTTCCATCTTCCAGTTGCAGGGCCTTGCATCTCCTGCTCACGTGGCCGTACCACCGTTTTTCCGCTGTGGGAGCGACTGTCTGATGTGCTCATTTCTAGTTTATTCAGCATCCTATCCCCGGCGGCCCACCTCAGCATCTTAATTTCTGCTACGTGCAGCCTATGATCTTCTTGTCGCCTTGCAGCCCAGCGTTCCGACCCGTAGAGCATAGCAGGTCTTACGGCGGTTCGGTACAACTTTCCTTTTATTTGCACAGGTACTCCTTAAATTGCACGCCATTTAAGCCACCCTACGTTTATTCTATGCTCTACGCCATTTTCAATCGTGCCATCATTGGTAAGAATAGAGCCGAGATATTTTCTTAAGTGGTCCACCTTTTGTAATGGGATACCTTCTTTTGGGTCCTTGATCGTCAGAAATTGCAAATCGTATGCTCGGTTTTGATTCTGCTGAATCGAAGCCCATTTTTTCTAGACACATTTGCCATTGCTCTAGTGAGTTTTGCACTTCCACGCTGGATTCGCTTATCAGGACCACGTCGTCCGCGTATAGCACTTTCCATAGGACTGGCTTTTGGATACGTGGTGTGAGGTGGTCCATGACCAGGTGAAAGAAAAGTGGGCTCAGAACTAATCCCTGGTGCATTCCCACTTCCCACACGTTCCCACATTGTTTAATCTATGAATCGCATCCGCTTTGTGGTGCATATGCCGTGATAATGTTAAGGCACGGCTGGTTGTCTAAGGCCAGCTTTACACTCAATATGCGGTCACTGGTTCGATCCACATTGATTGATCATTCGGTTTTTAGCGCTGGGCTCAGGACTATTCCAACCCCGTTTCTAGGCGTCGATGTGCCGTGGTACCTATATCAGTTGATAGTTGCGTCCGATATCTCTTGACTATGTGATAGAATACCGAACTATGAAATAAGAAAGAAATGTGTGGCAGATGATTGCATCATAACTAAATTTTTAAAAAAGAATCTCTGAGATGGTTTCGACATATGGAACGATTAGATGAGAAAAGAATGGTTAAAAAGTTGTATACAAGCAGTTTAAAAAGAAAAAGAAGCCGTGTACGACTAAGGAAAGCATGGCGTAACCAGATTGATAAATTATAAAATTCTATGAATGTAAAGGGATCTCGAGAGGTATGCCAGGACAGAGCAGTATGGCGGTCCATCCTCTCTGCCTACGAAACGGCGTGATGATAAGTAAGATAGTTAATAAGTTTAAACCCTTTTCCAGACCTTCACCGGCCACGGAGCGACACTATCCAACTATAGGACGGACGACCGAGGACTTCTCTCGCAATGCCCGATGTATGATATACCTACTATAATACAATACGAGCACATCAACGATAAGTGGAAGCTAGGATAACAGAGCCGGAAAGGGGCGGTGTCCCTTGACGGCTATACTCAATATTTTCACGAAATTAAAAATATCTAAATAAAACAATTTACAAACAATATTTACCCAAATACAATTTACTGCAATCCTCCGGCTGAGGTTTTCCAGAATACTATTGTCCACCTTGATTGTATAATTGGTAATGTTAAATAGAAACGCTTCAAGTAAACATCTAAAAGGAAAAGTAAGAATTGAAAAATGAATGTTTCTGTTTGTGTACGACATGTTTCGCCCTGCTAAGGCATTTTCAAAGTAAGAGCAGTGAAACGGATTGTAACGGAATGCTCAAATCTACGCCGTGAAGTTGGTGGTAGAATGACCCCTTTTGTAAAATACATTAATGAAGTGGATATATCGCGTGTACTGTGCGATCTGTAATTTATTACTTTCCACTCCATTATGCTAAAGTTGCCTTCTGCCTGCCTGTACGTAGTATTATATTTATACTATATAATGCGCAGAACATAATAATAAGGTGACGCAGAAGTCGAATAAACAATAATATGCGGCTAATAAGCGGCTATATATAGCTCGTGCCGTGAGAAGGAAGGATGGCAGCCACTCCACTGTGACTCGGTCACGGGCCGTGCCCCTCGAAGGGACAGGCTCCGGTTGACACTCATGTCCCTGATATCAAATATCGCTTTTTATCCTCGTGCTTACAATGCTATTCAAAATCACGCTATGTTTTACGATATTTAAATTAATACAAACGAAAACGTCAGTTTTCTAGAAGTTTTATTATAATTTACGGGAACGACTTCTCATTCATTCTTTCGCCTGTCTAAGCATTATGACGCGGCAGGCGAATCTGCTTCCGATGAGTCATTGTTCCGTCTGGTCGATACACTTCCTGATTTCTTACTTTTAATAATGAAGTACCTAATCATATGAGAAAAAGGATGTTTGATAACCATGACTTCAGAAAAGACATCAAGGTCCTCGTTTACAAGTCCGTTGTCCTGCCAATACTCCTACACACCTCAGAAACATGGACTCGGTATAGAAGACGTATAAAGCCCTAAAGCGGTACCACCAACGTTGTCTGCGAAGGATCCTTAATAAATGAAATGGCATAGCAAACGGAAAAATGACGACACACTTACTGAGGTCATTATGACGAGTGTTGAGGCTGCCATCACTCGGAGACAAGTGCTGGGCTGGCCATGTCATAAGAATGTTCCCAATGAAAATACTGCATTCTCAGCTTACCCGAGGGTAGCGTTCACACGGAGGTCAGAGGAAGCGCGTTAAGACTCTTTTAATGCGACCCTCCGAAGGACGAACATCGATAGTTAATGCTGGGAAAAGACTGCAGAAGACAAAACCTGATGACTTTCAATAGGGGCAATTGTCTTAAATTTAATGAGAAAAATAAAATAAAGACCAGGAGTCACCGTAGCAATGCTGTAGACCAGAGGGAGTTAGTTACACAATATATTACATGCACCCACATATTATACTCGTACTATACTACTACACAAAATTCTTAGGTATTCAGGAAACATTTATATACTTTTGAATTACTCCCTGAAACATCTTGGTTGTTTTGTACTTATACGAGTATCTACATATAAATAAAACACAATCTGGATTGTGTGTGTCTCCTTCTTTCTCGGTGATTCCTCATCAGATCCTTCTGAATCTTGGGGAATGGACTAAGTGGAATTTAGCGGTCGTCATAGGCATATTTTCGTTATTAATCGAGCTCTAATTAACTTTATAAATTAATCAATTAATTGAAAATTTTCGTAGTGCAAACGAATATAGACCTTAATGTTCGTATCACCTGAGTATCAATCTTTTGAGTCTATATTCGTTTGACACGGTCTGGAGAGAATTCAGTCTCCATGTAATTTTGTGTAGTGGCAACAATGTGTTTTGCTTTCTGACAGTCCAATATATTGCGTTTTACTTTGGGATGTATAATACTTAATACGTTTTACTTATTACGTACTAAAATAATTGGTTGTTTAATTGGTACAGTCTATTTTATTGGCCATATTTTAATGTACATTAATGCAGACAGGTAATTATACTTCTTAATTTTGGCGAGTATAATTTTTACGCGTCATTTTGAAGTTATGAACGACATTTTATTTTTTCGTGTGGCTGAAACTTATTCGTTTCTCTTACGTTCGACGGTGATTACTTAATGATATTCGTTTTCTAGAGTTCTAGCCGTTCGATTGGTCACGTGGTCTCTGAACTGTCAATCTCTTTGTACGTCGTAATATTTTGTAGGTATGAAGTTTCGGTACTTTTAGGTTATGAAGTTTCTGGGATTAAAAATATTCAATGATAATTAAATTGCTTTCAGGTTATTTCAAAGGATGATAGCGAAAATATAAAATATTGGACGTCGAAGCTCTACAAGAATATGAAGAAACTTGCTTCCGTAAGTATAATATAATATTTATATTTCTAATTCATAAATATATTTTCAGTTTATTCTATTTTGCTGTTTTCTTTATACGCATACTTTGGTCAGGGAAATTGTTACATTACCACAGCAACGGTAAGAAAGTTCTAATGATATACAATATGAATTACAATATGAATGAATGACACAATTCTTATGACTTTTTCCGTTTATTTCTAGGAAAATAAAGTAACGGATCAGAGATGGGACGAAAATTACCGATGCAGCGTGCAAAATAACTTCGTTAAAATGGAATTAGATCAATCAAACAACGGATGATCAGTGAATTAGATGTACTCTGGAGTGGCGAATGAGAACCGGCTCATTTTTACATTACACAATATCACATTTGCACAAAACATTCATATGTTTAGAGAAACAAAACTCTTGATTTTGTTGTCCATGAAAATCACATCAGAGCCAATAAAGTAAGTTTCTACGATCGTGATTTCGCTGTTGTCACATGCACCTTTCATGACTTAAAACATTGTCAAAGCGCCCTTGAGGTGAGCTATTCACGAAAACGGCGATTATACAAATTAAACAAACAAACAAACCATCACGCCGTTTCCCCACAGGGGTAGGCAGAGAGAATGGACCATAACACTACTCTATCCTGGCAAACCTCTCTAACTTCCTCCACATTCATACGAGTCATACACGCATGTCGATTCCTCTGACTTCTAACATGACCAACCTTTAAAATCTGATTAATTTAATTAATTTGACAAATTAATCAAATTAATCAGATTAAAAGGTTTTATCAGTTTTATCGTTTTTATAAAGAATTTTGACAGGTGTACAAATAAATTTTTCATTTGTTCCAATGACAATTTGAATAATTTCTTCAACATAACACTACTCTATCCTGGCAAACCTGTCTAGATTCCTCCACATTCATACGAGTCATACACGCATGTCGATTCCTCCGACTTCTAACATGACCAACCTTTAAAATCTGATTAATTTAATTAATTTGACAAATTAATCAAATTAATCAGATTAAAAGGTTTTATCAGTTTTATCGTTTTTATAAAGAATTTTGACAGGTGTACAAATATTTTTTTCATTTGTTCCAATGACAATTTGAATAATTTCTTCAACATAACACTACTCTATCCTGGCAAACCTGTCTAGCTTCCTCCACATTCATACGAGTCATACACGCATGTCGATTCCTCCGACTTCTAACATGACCAACCTTTAAAATCTGATTAATTTAATTAATTTGACAAATTAATCAGATTAAAAGGTTTTATTAGTTTTATCGTTTTTATAAAGAATTTTGACAGGTGTACAAATAATTTTTTCATTTGTTCCAATGACAATTTGAATAATTTCTTCAATATTATTTTTAAGTTCTTGCTGGTTAAGTGCCTTATTACAGATAATTTAAAAAATGGTGGATACGTGTAACATAAATTAAATAAACACAAAAGTCCGGATCGTCCATGTCAACATGTGCAACATTGAAAAAAACATTATGTGTTATTACATTATGTGCTAAATTAAAAAACAGTGGATACGTGGAACATATTATAAATTAAATAGACAATATGTGCACCGTCTAAAAAGAACATTTTGTGTTAAATTATGTTTATTCTGTTATTTTATTTTATATCATTGTATTTTATATTATTTGTTTTAGATTTATTTTGTGGGTGTTGGACGATCGAAGTGTGCGCGGGAGATGCCTATTGGTGGCGATGAGGTTCGCAACCCATCACACCGCGCCTCCCGCGGGGCGAAAAGAGAAGGATGGAGTGTCGCATCAGTAAAAGTGTGACAGTCCATTCTCTCTGCTTACACTTTCGGGGAGACGGCGTGATGGTTAGTTAGTTAGTTAGTTAATTTGACAAATTAGCCTAATTATTATTATTATTATTATGCATATAGCATGAACTGCCTTTTATAGTGTCCGCCTTATGGCAATTCATTTTTTTTTTTTTTTAATTCCAGGGCCCAACATTGATGAATGAAAGATCGGACCAAAGTTGCCGATGCAGCGACTAATGTTTAAATGGAATGGGATCGGTCATAAAGCAAGGACAACGGGTTATAAGATCTTCTGGCCTGGAGTGGCGAAAGAGAAACAGCTACACAAATTCTGGCAGATCACAAGCAAGATGGTCTGATGACATTAAACGAGTGGCAGGAGGTCAATGGCGCAGAGCGGCGAGGGATACAGTTGTGGAAGTCGGGAAGGGAGGCTTATGTAGTATTATCATCTATATTACTATTCCACGCCAGCGGACTCGCAGTGCCGAAATCACGATCTTAGAAACTTACTTTATTGGCTCTGATGTGAATTTCATGGACAACAAAATCAAGAGTTTTGTTTCTTTAATATAATGAATGTTTTCTGCAAATGTGATATAATATTGTTTATTTGATCATTAAATTTCATATAAAATATTCAAAAAATTGTTTTTCTATTACATTAGTAATATGTATTCAAGTTTATAATTCATTGTATTTTTTGAATATATATTGGGTTTATTTATGTACTCGAATTTAGCAATAGCGAAGCGTTGCCGGGTCAGCTAGTAATATCATAAAATTCCTTTGCCTTGAAGAGGAAAATAGCTTTGAATGATTTAAAAAACGTTCATTTAGGGAAAACGAATGTCTGGAAAATAGCCATTTCAGCCTCCAACGGGTACACCTGTCTCTTCTGTCTCCACTTGTGAGAGCGTGAGAGTGCTGTACCACTCCCAGTACTGGCTCAATAGGGTCATGGCTGCGGCAGGCAGGCGCAGGCGAGGGGCGCCATCCTCGCTGCCATCACGCTCTGATTCCCGCCCCCTACTATGACAGAGGTGACTTTATATTGCCTTACTAGAGTATTACCTAAACCTATTGGCTCGGGGGTTCCTATATATTTACACGACGTGCAATGGTGGAGAGCTTGCATTCTCGAAGGTAGCTTGTACTAGATATTATTTATACCTACACGAAGCAATTATAATGAGAAGTAATTGTTGAGTGCCTGACACGGAACTTTGAAATCGCTCATAAAATCTGTATACCTGTATTCGTTATCTTGTTCAACGAGAGAGAAAAAATATTTGACAACATTCGTAGCAGCGTTGCATTAACTATGACTGGCAACACCGAAAGTCCCGAGTTCAATTCCCGGCGATGATAGTGTGATTGTCACACTTGTTGTCTCATCTTTAACTCGCGTGACAATAAAATGGTGATAGATTAGCGACTTATCACATGTCATGAGAATCAATATGATTATTATACCCTTTACATAGATTTAGCTCGCGCTGTAACGTAAAAAGCTATTCAACAGAATAATAATAATAAATAATAATCATAATAATACCGTCGCATGTCACACCACACACACTACACACACGCGACACACATCACACACACCAACGAGCAGAAGACAACTTTCCATATTAACATGACCGGCAGCGGATGTGCACATCTTAGGATTCATTTTAGCGTTTAACTTCGCATCCACAGCTTACAGAGATATTAAATATGTTTATAAAACGGTTAAAAGTCTCCGTCATCACGCTGTGTGCAGGCGGGAGAGAAAGGATAACAGCGCGATATTAGGTATAACATAACATGTCATGTATTTGTGCACACAACGCGTGACGTACGAGTATGTGTAGGTATAGTATAAAACACTTGTCACCACAGAATAGTCCAAATTTGTATAGTCAAGGTGATATTAATTAAATATTGGATAAAAACTTGACACTCGCATCCATAGTGCATGGTACTATTGTACGAGACATTACATACTAGGTCCTGCACGGGCGCACCGCGGGGCTGCCCTGCCCTGTCTCCTTGCCGCGGGAGTGGGGCAGGGTGAAACGAGGCGATTTTTTTTATTAAAAACTAATTTGGTAAACAAAAAATATTGAAAACAAAAAACTGTTGATACAAAATTTCTTTATTATTATGTATTCTGGTCATCACCAGAAGATGGCAGCAAGCTGTCGAAACCGGTCGAACATAAACACAAGTGGAAGCACACTAAATACATAATAATAAAGAAATTTTGTATCAATTTTTTTTGTTTTCATTATTTAAAATGAACTTCTACCAAGAAATTTCAATTAAAAACATTAATTACAAAAAATATTTTTGTTTAACTTTTTTTAAGAAGGCTTATAAATATTTTATCAATAGAAAATCCTGAACTTCGGAGCAGTGCGATACGACTGTGGGTCACACACACACACACACACACACACACACACACAGGCGTAATGCTATACATTCTTAAATATATACACACGTGCGCGCAACAAAAAAACACACACATCTTGAATTGATAAAAATCAATATTCTCTGGTAGATGTCCTTGACTTATTAAATAGCAGCTTTATATAAACAATATTTAATGTCATAAAAGTTCAATCGACAAGATTAGCATAAAGTAGGTATTCAACGCAGGTTCTTACATATTCAAAATGCACTAAAGATCGAAGCAGATTACTATTCCATCGCTCGGGCGTGCTTACTCCAAGTGCTCCTGTCTTAATGAACCTACCTGCATGTAACATGTCTTTATTTCAGGCCCACCGACATACAAGTCTCCTGTTGTATTCAAAATGGACGTGGAATTAAATGTAATAAACACAAGAATTAGAAAATAAAAGCAGGAGGAGGAGGGACCGCAGAATGTTTCTCTCGCCTCCGTGGGTCGTTAAAGAGAGGAACTTTTCTGATACATATGACACTGGGCACCTCAAGTCTCCGTGGTTGTATAATCATCATGCCGTGGAGGCTCTAATATCTATTTGAATGGCGCTAAACGAGACTACACGTCTTGGTATCCTTAAGGTACTAGTGAGGTATCGCGCAAAATTAGAAATACACACATAGGTATTATACGAGTACTCTCGGTGTACAGAAAATAACAGGTGTAAACCAATATATAATTGTATAATACGAGTATAATAACTGATGACATTAGTAGGTGACTCGACAGAGTATTATTGAGCAATATTTCTGGATGACTGACGGAGGTGCGATCGAGAAACGATATCTGGTAGACGAGAGGTCTGAATGCAGTATCGGATAGCATGATCCACAATGTCATTCATCGAGTATTGAGTATCGTGTCAACGGTTTCGCAACGAGGTAATCAGCGCCGGGTTCAGGGGGCCTCTTATTACTTATTCCAATAGACGCTTCAGTCTGATACAATTTCACAACATGACGCAGTCTGCCGTTCATTTATGCACAGAAAATGGCCGCTCAATTTCTGAGCAAACATCCAAAACAAATAGAAAAATATGGTCCTTGTTTAACTTCACGAACACCGACCAAACAGCGTCGTATTTGGACACGCGACGCGGAGTCTTGGCTTGTTTTCTACGTAGAGAAGCACAATGAAACAGCTGACTAAACGCCGTGCTAATATCATAATGTATGCACACCTCGGGACACGAGAATAAAGGATGTGAGAATACGAGTAGCAGCTAGCAAGACGACATGTTACGACCTTCTTGTTTCAAAATTGGCCGCGGCTCTGGCTTTAGCGAACGTTTCCTATACCTACATCTATTATATAGTATCGATGGCACCGCTTCTGTATGACATGAATAGTAAAACATATTAGCGCTAATAACACTTTTTGCTTGTTATTCCCAAGTCCGCGATAACATTGCCGGGTCACACTCTTACATTCGACACACCGTCATATCATAACAACACCTCTGGAAAAAAACATCTGCCAATGTATTCAAGAATAATTAAAACATTTATTGCCTCATGACGCTGACGGCACTCCGGTGGGTGACTTCTCATCTTCCCCAGGCCCCAGTCCTCAGTTGTCGCGGCTCGGGTCGCGCTCTATTCATACATATTTTTTATCATAGAAAAGTCACGATTCATTTATCTATTAGGATTCGATCAATTTGCGTTTTTTTAATAACAATCTCCCTCATTTTGCAACATAAAGTAAGTATATATATGTAGTAACATAATAAGTATATTAGAGTGGAGAAGACTCGCCTAAAACGCAGTAATATTCAATGTCAACCATAGTATCATATATGACGTAATCGGTGGCGGGCACGGTAATATATTCCACTCACAAAACTCCTTCGAGACATCACACAAGACATCTTCACACTGCAAATAGAAATGTAGACACGGAAAAACAAATAAACTCGAACTAAAAAATAAATTGCAAAGAGTGCGCTCAACGTGTTAGTTATTTATTCATACCCTTCTCGTTCACGTTGTTCGAAGGAAAATTATTCAATTTACTTGTAGTTACTGAATCAGTCTAAATTCATTATTTGTAGATGAATAATGGCAACCAGTTTAACTTAACAAATTAGTGGCTTGAAAACTTGCCATTCATTTAGTCTTCCGGCGTGGTGGCAGTGCCAGTCCGGTGAATGTTCTGCCAGGACCTCTAGACCTCTAGACACCTCTTATAGGTCTTCCTGCCACGTTACCTTACGTTCAACATTACAGAACCATAACCAGACGACGACCGCGAACTCCTGATGCCCGCGGTAATTATACGATACTACAACAAATACATGCTATATGTATCTATACATATTTAAATTTTTACCTAAATAGAACTTTCACGGAAATACTTGCATTCGTAGATTTACGTTGCCTTAGGTAAACAGTAAAGAAACTATAACCGGCTAAACATTGAAAATTAAGGTAAGATCCTAGTAGGTGGTACTCGTATGTTATACAACAGGTCGTTTGAACCCAATTACTGTATACAATTTGTCTTTTTAGCTATTATATTGATTCTCGTGACGTGTGGTAGTTAGATAATCTATCGCCATTTTATTGTCACGTGAATTCTACACCAGACAGTGTGACAATCTGAGACCTTTGGTAAGGCAGTCAGAGCTCTTACGACTCTGCCACGAAGGTCGTAAATTATTTTAATGAAATAACGGTAACAAGTGCGGGTTCTTTTAGGGGTCGTTGGAAGTTGGGAGGTCCGCATGTTATAGTTAAGAATTTAGACATTTTAAAAGATTTGGAAACTACACTGGAAACTGTATCTACAAGAGTCTATTCAACTGCTGCATTATGTATTATAGATGTGGATAATATATTTTTATAAATTTCTGCATTTTGCCAGGTACAAAAATGTGAAAAGGAACACACATGTCTGAACAAGTCAAACGGAACACTAAATCCATTTCATATTTTACTTTAAATGTTTAACACCACCATCAAATATCTCAGAATGTATTACATTAGTTGATGAAGCGTATGAAGTATTTGATTATGATCCTGATTTGGCTTATCAAAGTTACGGCGGATCTCCCAGTGACTGTGAATACGACAATTTATTGTATAACTATTCCGCTTTAATAAATAAAAAACACAAATAATAGAATAGGTACTCTTGAATACCCTTGAGAAGATGTAGAAATAGATTTGACTAATAATATGTACATAAATGTAGGTTTCCGTTAAAATATAATAGTTAATTTGTATTTATTCCTATTTCTCTCTATTTTAATCGTAGCCCATGTTTCGATGGAAAGAGCCATGTTAGGAATGAGCCAAGAGACAGAGTCAGAAACGATACTGTGAGAAAAAAAACAAAGGTCACTGACATCATCCACAGGGTGGCGACTCTAAAATGGCAATGGGCAGGTCACGTAGCCAGAAGGCGAAAAATGGACAAGAAGACTGCTGACTTGGAGACCGTGGACGGCAAAGAGAAGTGCAGGGCGACTGCGTCTACGGTGGAAGGATGATTTGAACAGACATGTCGGAATAACCTGGATGCAGTCTGAACAAGACGGAGTGACATGGAAGCAAATGGAGGAGGCCTTTGTACAAGAGTGGGCGAGAATAGACTGAGGAAGAAGAAGAAGAAGAAGAAACCGTAGATTTTTATCATTCAGCACTAACTGATGAAAATACTCGAACACTTCAATATAAAAGCAGAAGGACCAAATCCATACAACAAACTTTTATTTATTTATTGGGACAATGATGTAAAACTCAATATTAAATAATTAATTCGAATGAAAACGTCAATTTTCTAAAAGTTTTATTATATTTTATGGGAATGTCATGTTTCGCCCTTCTAAGGTATTATCAAATGTTTGATAATGATAAAGACATTTGATAATGACTTAGAAGGGCGAAACATGTCATTCCCAAAAAATATAATAAAACTTCTAGAAAACTGACGTTTTCATTCGTATTAACTTTTTGTTATTTTATGTATCGACAATATCAGTAGCGCCATCTATCTTTGAATACATGTAATATGTACTTTGTAACAATAAAAGTTTAGTTCGTATCCCTCACTCAAGTGTTTAATTTATTATAGGTTATGGGCCCAGTATTTTTTAGTTTTTCTCGCAATTTTCGTGGACATTATCAGTGAAATAGACTTTGCAGATTGAGATAAACTATAATTAACGCTGTGACTGTGAAAATGCCGACGAACTATCATGTCAGTGTGCCTAAACTGAAAGGGCGGGAGAATTACAGTGAATGGGCTTTTGCGGCTGAGAATTTCTTAATTCTGGAGGGGCTGTCTGATTGCATCAAGTCGGAGACAGTACCAGAAGAAATAGGAGCAGCAGGTGACGCAAAAACCAGAGCCAAACTTATTTTCACAATAGATTCGTCGCTGTACGTACACATAAAAGATGTACAAACGACCCATGAGCTGTGGAAGAAATTGAAGAACCTATTCGATGACTCAGGATTTACGAGAAGGATCAGTTTGCTGAGGAGTTTGATTTCCATTCGACTCGAGAATAGTGTTTCAATGACTTCGTACGTGACACAGATAATTGAAACAAGCCAGAAATTGAGTGGTACGGGTTTCAAAATTAATGATGAGTGGGTCGCATCGCTTTTGTTAGCGGGATTAACAGAAAAATATTCCCCTATGATAATGGCGATCGAGCATTGCGGCATACCATTGACAGCAGACGCCATTAAAACAAAGTTGTTGGACATGGAAGAAAGCGGAAACGGAGGCGACAGCAGCGCTTTCAATTCCAGTGGTGCGTTTGCGAGTTATAAGAAGAACCGGAAAGTTGGTAGCACTTCAACCAAAGACAATGCCCATATGTCAAAGTCAAAACCAAAGGTCATAACATGTTATAGATGTAAACAAACAGGCCATTATAGAAATCAATGTACATTTTCGAACAAAAGTTCATCGAATACAAATAATAATGAGCGTACAAGCAGTAATGCGTTTAGCACCGTGTTCTTGAATGGTGAATTTTGCAAAAGCGATTGGTATATTGACTCCGGGGCGAGTGTTCATCTTACCGCGAACAAAGAATGGTTGTCAAATGTGTCGCGGGATCTTATGATTAAGGAAATTGTCGTGGCAAACAAAAATAAAGTACCTGTATTATGTACTGGAGATGTGCAGATTACGACAAAGACGCACGCCTGTGAATACGATATTACAGTGGAAGGTGTATTGTGCGTACCAAAGTTGACTACAAATCTGTTGTCCGTCAGTCAACTTATATCCAAAGGAAACAAAGTTTTATTTAACAACAATGGTTGTCAGATTTTCAATAAGGCAGGAGTACTTGTGGCTACAGCATGTCTGTTGAATGGTGTATATAAACTGAATATGTCTGAATATTGTTCAGCAACTGCAATGACTGTGTCCAGTGCAGTTTGGCATCGACGTTTGGGTCATGTCAACAGCCAGTATTTGAACAAGATGCAAGATGCTGTAGAGGGATTGACAATTGATAGTAAGATTGATATGTCCAAGTCATCATGTGTCGCATGCTGTGAGGGCAAGCAAAGCCGGTTGCCTTTTCCCAAAGAAGGTAGCAGAAGTACTGAGTTGTTACATATTGTGCATACCGATCTCTGTGGACCAATGGAAAATCGGTCAATAGGTGGTTCGAGATACTTTATGCTGTTCATCGATGATTTTAGTCGTATGACATATATTTATTTCCTAAAAACAAAGGATGAGGCGTTGAAATGCTTTCAACAATACAAAGCAGAGGTTGAGAATCAACTTAATCGCAAGATTAAGATTTTGAGAAGTGACAATGGGACAGAATTCTGCAACAGCAAGTTTGATGATTTTTTGATGTCGCATGGGATAGTACATCAGAAAACAAACCCATACACGCCAGAGCAGAATGGACTCTCGGAGCGATATAACCGGACTATTGTTGAGAAAGCCAAGTGTCTGTTGTTCGATGCAGGTCTCGAGAAAAGGTTTTGGGCAGAGGCTGCACACACTGCAGTGTACTTACAGAACAGAACTGTGACTACATCCTTAAATTATAAAACTCCTTTCGAGATATGGACAGACAGAAAGCCTGATGTAAGTCACCTACGTATTTTTGGTAGTATAATTATGGTACATGTGCCAAAACAAAAGAGATTGAAATGGGACAGAAAAGCTGAAAAATGTATCCTTGTCGGCTATTCTAATGAAGTCAAAGGGTACAGGATTTACAACCCGAAGTCTAATGTCATCACTACCAGTAGGGATGTTATAGTATTGGAGAAGATAGAGACAGAGAATAATCTTCTGGAGGTACAGGAACATTGTTCAGATGATGTGAATACAGTTCCAGTAGGGGAAGAAGGTTTGACACTTCAGGAAGATTCACATGAACAATCAGATAGCTTGAACATGGATGACAGTGGTGAAATGTATGTACCTTGTGAAGATGAAACATTGGATAGCTCAGAGTCTGGTGCAACAGACAGTGAAGACTCCATAATACTCAACAATGTCAACACAATAAGTGGTCCTCGGCATAGAAAGCAGCCAGACAGATTTGGATTTGCAAGTGCTTGCATAGAAGATGACCAAATGTTCACGGGTGAGATATTGTTGCAAGAAGCCTTGGAAGGACCTGAGAAAGCACAGTGGTTAGCGGCAGTGCAGGAAGAGCTACAGTCGTTCGAGAAAAATAGTGCGTGGGAACTCGTAGATGTTCCAAAAGATGGTACTATAGTGCAGTGCAAGTGGGTGTTGCGGAAAAAGTACGATAGTGAAAACAATGTGCGTTACCGTGCTCGTCTAGTCGCAAAGGGCTTCACCCAAAAACATGGTGTGGACTATACTGAAACATTTTCGCCTGTAGTGAGACATGCAACTCTTAGACTATTATTTGCATTGTCTGTAAAGTTGGGTCTAGATGTCACTCATTTAGATGTTAAGACTGCGTTCTTAAATGGTGATTTAGAGGAAACCATTTATATGAAAATGCCAGATTGTTATAATAGTAGTTCAGTTAGTAAAGTATTAAAACTTAAAAAGGCCATTTATGGACTTAAGCAGGCCTCTAGGGCCTGGAATAAAAAGGTAGATGATTGTTTGATCAGTAATGGTTATGAAAGATCAAAAATAGAGCCATGTATGTATATAAAGGATAATAACAAATGTAAGACCATTGTAACAGTCTATGTCGATGATTTCTTTATATTTTCCAACGATAAAACTGAAACTAAGAGCTTGAAACAGATTTTATCTAATAACTTTAGCATTAAAGACTTAGGTGATGTTAAACTATGTCTTGGAATGAATGTAACCTTTAACAAAGATAAAGGATATGTAACTTTGAGCCAGCAAACTTATATTGATCAATTATTGAACAAATTTAATTTAAGTGATTGTAAGGTTGTTGATACACCTATGGAGGTTAAATTAAATGTAAGTAAGGGTGAAGTAGGTGTAAATAAATGTGTGCCCTATCAACAACTAATTGGCAGTTTGATGTACCTGTCAGTCTTAACTAGGCCAGATATTAGTTATTCTATAAGTTTTTTGAGTCAATTCAATAATTGCCACACTAAACAGCATTGGGAATATGCAAAGAGAGTATTGAGATATCTTAAAAGAACTAAATCTTATAATATTGTAAAGATGGTAACTCAGAAATAAGAGGCTATGTAGATGCTGATTGGGCTTCTAACTCTGAAGATAGGAGATCATATACTGGGATGTGTTTTTTGTTGTCTCATGGTGCAATATCATGGGAATGTAGGAAACAGAAATGTGTAGCCCTCTCCAGTACTGAATCAGAGTATATTGGTCTATCTGAGGCATGTAGAGAAGCATTATATCTTAAGGAATTACAGTATGAAATAACCAATAAAATGTATACAATAAGCATATTCAATGATAACCAAGGCGCACAGAAGTTGTGTGCAAACCCAGTCTTTCATAAACGTACAAAGCATATTGATATCAAATATCATTTTTGTCGTGATTTAGTAAAAGATAAAATTGTTAAAGTACTGTATGTGCCAACAGCTGATATGCCAGCTGACATTTTAACGAAAAGTTTGTGTTCAGCAAAGCATTATAAATTTATGTTACTTCTTGGGATAGTTTGTTTAGATTAAATTTATATTTATGTGTGATAGTGGATATTGCGATAAGTAGGGATGTTATTTTATGTATCGACAATATCAGTAGCGCCATCTATCTTTGAATACATGTAATATGTACTTTGTAACAATAAAAGTTTAGTTCGTATCCCTCACTCAAGTGTTTAATTTATTATACTTTTATTTAGTTTTTTAAAGGTCAAAAAGCAATAAATTTAAACATTTTTTTACATTAAAATACGAGTAGTTTTACATAAAAAAAATAAGCAGTCAGTAGATCTGTTCAATGATTTAAAAGGCATGAATAAAAAATAACTTTTGAAAACTGACTATTTGGATTTGAATCCATCTGCTTCTGAGGTTCAGATATATCATCGAATACATATAATGTAGGTATGAGGGTAACCCATATTTTAGAGCACATGTTTGTGGCCTGAACTCAGTAACAGGAAAACGGAAAATTAAGAGTCTTTACAAACATATGTAGGTAATTGTTTGATATGTTTTAATTATAAAATTACCAACTGCAGCAATCAGTAGGAAGGTGGAATGTCTTGGAGTGAGGAATTGTCCGCTGGGTCGGCTGTCACTATCACTATGGAGCGACACTTATTATACTCGTACTACGAGGGGCCACAACCCGCATTCGCGGAGGTCGTCTTGTTGCCAACTATTCGGACAAGCTGAGAGGCTAAAAATAAAAGAGGATTTTGGAAAAGTTGAACTAGATCAAGGGCGGATTTATGATTGAGAGCGCCGTCACTTTTAATTAATATCTTGCGAGTTGCAGACTGCACAAGGAGTTCCTGCAGTTGGGAAATGGAAATGGAAATGGGTGCGAGAGTAGAAACGGTAACGAGACTCGCGCTTACACTTAGATCTGAGATGGACAGAAGTTGGCGCATATCAACTAATTTGTTCAATGAGAGTAGAAACGGTAACGAGACTCGCGCTTACACTTAGATCCGAGATGGACAGAAGTTGGCGCATATCAACTAATTTGTTCAATGAGAGTAGAAACGGTAGCGAGACTCGCGCTTACACTTAGATCCGAGATGGACAGAAGTTGACGCATATCAACTAATTTGTTCAATGAGAGTAGAAACGGTAGCGAGACTCGCGCTTACACTTAGATCTGAGATGGACAGAAGTTGGCGCATATCAACTAATTTGTTCAATGAGAGTAGAAACGGTAGCGAGACTCGCGCTTACACTTAGATCCGAGATGGACAGAAGTTGGCGCATATCAACTAATTTGTTCAATGAATGACTATCCTTAACTAATTCAGTATTTTTTGTGAATGTATACTTATACTTGCACACGAATCCTGGATTTTCACCCATGGTGGGTGATTAATTCATGAAATTTTAATTGTATCTCAATAGAGACGAAGATGCAAACTGGAAACTGAATATGGATGATCAAAGTGTTTACAGGACTTATGACCTGTCATTGGTTGGGTTAAGCGCTAGAATAGTTAATACTTAGAAACATTAGAAGATAATATAAGATGGGGACGGCGGAGAATAAGATTCTGGAATGAACATGTGAACGGAATGACAGAATCAAGGCCCGCGTGACCAGCAAGGGACAGCTGGAAGTCAGTAACAGACAGTAAGAGGAAGATTCCCGTACCTAAAGAGAACCACAAACATTTCTGCCTCCGCTTCCTCCGTAGTGATTATGTTCCGGGGTAGGGAGGGCACGTCGCCTCGCCTGCGCTCTTCTCTTGTACGACCCATCAAATTTTACAACGATCATTTGTAAATTATTGAAATATGAGCGGAATTCCATCTCCGAGAATGTTTTGTTCGCATAGGGAGGTACGCGGTAGAGTTGTCCAGAAAGCACCTCACAACCAAATACGTGTTCGATTATCTACTTTATAGAGATGTTTTTTTTATGTTTGTATCCAAATAATTATATTATATCTTTACATTAATATCATAAATTAATTCAATTGCTTACAACCCCTAGACTGCCACTAGCATTCAAGAAAAAGAAATTTCATTTCTCACTCTCTCTCACTTTTAACATTTCTGTGAATTTATTTATTCTTCCTTTATCCAGTACATCGGGGTAACATGCTTCATAGAGGTATTTGTTTAGTTTCATTTAATTCCATAAAACTTTTTCTGCGATGCATAAAGTCGATTTATTAACGTGATTGTAAAGTTAATCGATAAACCCGAACAGTCGGGCGCCATCGCCAGGGCCAGCACTAGCGCACGCCTTAGCCCGTGATGGTCCGAGAATACTTGCCAAATTATTCGCCAAGGAAATGCCACAAAAAACCCGAGGTGTTCATTATTATTTAATAAATAGGTATTATAACTCAATCGACAGTTCGTGATGAGAAAAGGCTTCGATAGCCCGGTTCACGAGTTCACGCCAAGTTCATTAACTTCGCATTTAGACCGCTGGGAATGAGGAGTCGCGGGTCCAGTTGCATTATTATATTATATTATATTATATTATAGGGGTTATTGAGTAGGTACCTATATTGGAGTATCGCGATTACTTTCACTCGGATAACTTGTCCCTTCGGCCCGGCTGGCTGGCGCACGGCGGGTCTCAGGTTGTCAGACGTATCGGGTCGGCAATGTGTTTATTTGCTTTGCCGCCGAAAAGCGCAACTTCACTTTCTCTCAGTTTCCGGTCCATTCTTCATTCGTTATTAAATTTAATTAGTCTTATTGCGGGGAGAATGCCAGAGACAATAATAATTACACTCCGTGTAGTCTGCTTCCAAGTACACATATAATTTCATAAACAATGATAAGTCAAAAATTGCTCGTTTCAAACTGTAACGAAGCGGGCATTTTGGTATTGTTATTTCTCGAGACAAGCGTGTAATGCGAGGCGAGTGTGTTTTAATAGCAAATTAACTATTAGAACTACAATTCTCACAGCGCTCTCAGCCCAGTGGGATACGGAACAGGTTTTATGATTGTTTCATCCTATTTTTACACAAATCCGATTGCGGTGCAAACAAACACATTCATTACCCAACCATACACACCCCTCCCCTTGACACGGGACACCGAGCAGCTTCTTTACAAACCCCGAGAACACACACAGTGGTTAAGATTTTCTAATTAGTTGAAAATATTCCCAACTTACCGCGAATACGGGCGGCTGTTATCCTTAGACGGGTGATTAATCCGCTATTCCTGTAAACACTTGAAACTCGGAGCACTCGAGGGAGATTGGAAGATCTTTAGATCGGAAGCTGCGCAGAGCCGATACCACAACAAGTAACGCAAGGCGACGCCTGACACAATTCGGAACGATATCAGCGAGTTCCGCTAAATATTAATTGCGGACATACGAGTTTGGGCCTCCTCAAAATTTGTTCCAATTTCTTGCCGGTTTTTATCGCGTAATTTATTTTGGGCCACAACAGTGCACTCCTCAGTCCTCACGCGACCATCACCCGCGAATGCGCAGGTTGTACTGACTAACTGACTTTGATTACCTGTTCTGGTATCAAGAGCCGCACTTTTCATCAGGTGTTCAATTGATAAAGAAAGCATTATCAGATGAGTTCGTAAAAAAGTCCTCTCAATTTTACCGCTTACTTAGTTTACTCGGGGATCGTTTCGTTCTTTTTTAACCGTGTGTCAAATTACTGAACGCTCGTCTCGTTACGAAGATGTGCCGGCGCGGCGGATCGTCTGTCTTATTTTTCCCACTGCACTACAAACAATGCCAGGGGCTGCCAATCGAAGGACTTAATGTATTTTCTTTACAGGTCAGAAATTACAAACGCTAAAGGGTTTACATATTTCCATCTGCAAAACTCACCACTCCTATACATTAGAAACTGTTATAGGCGAACGGCGCGGCGCCCTCGTCAGCTTCGCTCATTCAATCCCTAGGCCCGTCCTTCGTCCATGTGGGACCTACGTTAGAAAAAATATATGCAAAATTCAAGAGGGACCCAGGCTACATATAATGTATTCCTGTTTTCCTCTACGTCCCGCCGTACGTGCAAATTATAAAATTCCACTTATTATAAAAGCGAAAGAGGTATGTGGTACATGTGTGCAAGGAAGAAGGAATGGAGATGCTTGGTGGGATGACTGTGTAAAAATTCTGGTCAGAGAAAAGAAGGATGCATGGTTAAATATGATATCTGTGGATAAAAAAGATTGCGAGAAATATAAAAGAGCAAAAGCAGCATGCAAAGTTTGTAAGATGAACGTCAAGTAGAAAGTGAGAGAGAAAAAGGAATAAACTGAAGGAGGAAGACGGACTCAAGATGACAAATCACTTTCAGAGCAACATAAAAATGTTCTGGAAGGAAGTCAAAAAAGCCCGGAATCCTCCCGAAAGTGGTTGTGCGAAAGCAATTTTGAATTGTGAGGGGAAAATGATTACTGATTTTGAGAGTAGGTATACAACGAAGATGGATGGAATACTTTAAAGATATATATGGCAGTGAAATGACTGAGAGTTCAATGAGAAGGAGCGTTATAAATGTGATATGCACGAATGCGAAAGCGAAAGAGATATAACATAAATAAGTTTAAACGAAATAGTAAAATCGGTAAACTGTATGAAAGGTGGAAAAGCTGTTGGTTATGATTGTGTAGTTTGGAGTTTATTAAAAACGGTGGGCCGGTTGTTGCAGCGTGGTTATACCGTGGTCCAGCGCTGTTTGTTTTTGTTCCACTTAAAATATAGGTACCTTTACAAAATACATTGTAAAAATGAACAAGGGATCACTTGGGAAACCGAGTCATGGACACGTGACAGCGGGAAATGAAAGGAGGGACGAGGCCCAGCAGCCCCCATCCCCAGCGAGGCAATCAGCATTACCTTTTCATTAATTACAAATGGTTGTTCGGAGTTATGCCGCGAGCCGCGGTGGAGCTAGCCTGTTTCCCAGCACTCTCTCTTGCCCGCGTGACATGGCCCCTGCATGGCATGCCACCAGCGAGGGCTGCAGCAGACACAATCCTGTGAGTTGTGAGAAATCCACCTCCAACTATGAAAAGTTTATCAAAGGAGACGACTCGACTACAATAATGGTCTTACATTTAACATTGTAAAGACTCTTTCGACGCATTTCACTTAACACACATACATTTAAAAAATTAAGTTATTGTTATAAGAGCCACGATGTCAGTGTAGGCAATTTGAAGTCGCTTCCTACCCTTGTATCGCATCGCTTCCCCGGCTCATCAGACGGCAGCGGCGCGGCGCGGCGGATGTGTCTCCTGCTGGAATGTTCCGGCCGCACACCTGACACTACCCCAGCGCCATGCCAGCGGCCCGGACGGGCGTGCTTGCTCAGAAGACCTATTGAAATACATTTGTCTCATTAGTATAATGAATCAAAAAAGCAAAAAGGGGCCAACGGCACGCGGTGTTCCCAAGCGGTCACCCATCCAAGTACTGACCGCGCCCAATGTTGCTTAACTTCGGTGATCGGACGAGAACCGGTGCATTCAACGTGGTATGGTCGTTGGCGCTCGAGGTGACTTTAAATGTTAATTTGTAAGGTATTGATTTTATTTCTCTTTTACTTTGTACATACAACACTTTCATTAAAAAAATTTTAATTACATAGACATGCTTCGGACAACCAGTCCTTCTTCAGTGATACATATTATAAAAATACATATTTAAAATAGTATTAAATTGTTTACATGATCTGACGGATGTTATAAAGATTTTTTCATTCATTTTATCGTTTTAATTTTTACAAAAAACATGGAATTAAAAATTTGAACAATCGCAATTATTAGAAGGAATAAATAATATTATTCTGAATCATAGAAAAGCGAGTATGGCGGCATCTGTTGAAATATACTTGCAAGTTAGTATTTTGAAAAGATAATTAAATAAATGCGGAATTCGATAGATGTCTCTCCACAACTATCAATTTCTTCCACTCGCTAGTAATTTATTTATTGTATTAATTATTAAAGAGACTTACGCCAAGGATTTAAATCGATGGTATTGTAATTTCGTTTACAATGTACATCGTGAGCAGAAATACATTATTATTATGAAAGAGTAGGGTTGTGTTCAGACTTGAACCCAAGTTCCCGAATCAGGACCCAGACATTCTGTCCCTGGCAGCACCGCCCGATTTGTTTTATTTACAAAGCAATGCAAATAATTAGTTTATACAATTATTGCACTCAAGATATCAAAGTGACGGTTGAAAATCTAACCAACCCTAAAGCCGACTCCGGAAGGGGTAGGCAAAAAGTTTGGACCGCCAAACCACTCTTTCCTGACATACTTCTCTCGATTCTCAACATTCATACATCGTGTCATGCACACACATCGGGTTCTCGGACTCCTCACGTGGCCGGTATTTAATAGTTGATTGATTGAAAACGAACAGTACTTTGATAACACGGCTCCGATCTGAACCTTTTCTACCTACCCTACCTACCCACTCCCGCCTTCCAAGTATCGGCCGAGGACTTAGGATTCAAATTATTCCGAATCTCCGAGAATTAACTAGCCAACCGGTCTTAATTAAATCTACATCTTAGGCTCATTTTATGAAGATATTTCAGAGCTTCACCTTACAATTATTCCCGAACATTGAACAGGAAAAATATATTGTCCCATTTATGATGATACAGTACACTCCCGCTAATCCGATGCCCGATTATTGAATGTGCTGAACTGTCGGATGCCAGATTAGTAGGAGTTTACTGTATAAATGTGACAGAACAACAAGAACTAGAGACGACTTCGATATAAACCAATTTATTCTTTTAAATTATTACAACTAAACACAAAATGGAACAGATCAAAAATATACTAGAATTAAAGGAGGAACTGAAATTAAACACTTTTAAAAAATTAATACTAGGCTTTAGCAGACAGTTGTAGAAGTTGAGCATAGCAAACAAATATATTGCAATGCTTAGCAATGTATCATTTGAACTACTAGAATGACATTCAGATGAACTGTTCACTGTTAACTCTAAAGGGTAACTGGCAAATCACTGAAGTGATGGTGAGTGCAATTTTAGATCCTATCTCTTTGACTATCAGATATAAATAGAAATTATATTTAAACTGTAATGACAATTAATTAGAAAATTAAATATTTCTGCAGACCTGAAAGTACTCGTATAATTGAGACATGGGGAACCTAATATGGGGTCAGGCAGAAGAAGAGTTTAAAGGGGTGTTATAATCCGACTGATCTGTAAAATAAACTGTCAACTGCTGACTATTCAGCAGTTGATAGTTATTATAGTGAGCAAAGAAAAGCAATTGTTATTTAGGATTCATTGTGATGTTAAATATATGATATTTCGTAACAACAAATTAAAATACAATGAATTCCAAGCGATTTTTAAACACAATATTGTGAAAAATTCTAGTCTGTTTTCTTAAATTAAATATGATGCAAAATACATTTCCTTCCAACAGTACACCACCGATTCCAAGGGACAAACAAAAAATGTAAATTAAATCTATGCCTGGCCCCGACCAAATCACACCTACGGAATAACCCTGTGTAGCACCATCTTAAATCAAAATACAGTATAAAACATATTCTATATTCGATCCATCAAGACATCTTATAAAGCTAATTATAAATTAATTTCCTGGAACAAGTTTGACAAAGATTCCTTGTCTGGTTGGGTGCCTTCTAAGCGTTTCTGTCTCCTGACTTTCCGGTCGTACTTCAGCTTGGCCTGCACTCCCAGGCACATGGAGCGGATGCGGTCGTCGTAGGACGGTGTGTCGTAAGCCATTTGCAAGAGGCGGAAGGAAGCGTTGCCGTGCCCGAGCTGGGACAGCGCAAGAGCGAGGAACAACCAGCCGCGGACTATTCCATCCTTATCGCCACTAAGTTTCGAGAGCTTTATCTGCTGCATGGAAATTCGTAAAGCCATTTTGGCGCATCTGGAAAAGTGGTCACCGAGTGCGGAAAAGGCACCACCGAGAGTTGAGAGCCAAGCCGAGGCGTAATCCCGCTCCAGGCCCAGGTGACACAGCCTCCACAGGCGCCAGCCCCTGGAAACGGAAAACATTGCTCTAATAAATATCCGCAAGATCACAACACTGCTGCCATCTACCTACCTACAATCTAGCAAGACTAGGCAGTAGGTAGGTTTGTTAATTCATTAAAACAGTACAATGTATGTCCATCTCTTATGTAAAAATTGAGCACGCCGAATACTCACCAAGCGTAGTCAATGACGTAAGAATCTGCCGTAGCGACATTCAACACCACAGAATTAGGGTGTCCACTAAAATGTTTCATGTGATAACTCATTTTTTTGCTAAGTATATTGTAAGCACTATTTCTATAACACTTGGACCATTTTAATTCATTAGTGAAAGGTTTTATTAAAAGAAAATGGGTATTTATGCATAGTACATTATCTTTTAAATCATCACCCAATTCATTAGTAAAAATTAATAAATTTGATTCTGTTCCGAAGGAATCGGATTTATCATCAGTGAGTTCATGTTTGGTTAAACTGTATTTGTGTCTTATAACATTATCAACTGATATGTAAATTATTAAACGATCCATTTAAATTTTTAGGCTAAAAAGTTCGAAGATGTAATATTACTTTCTTTCAAAATATTTAATCGCGAGTTTAATAGATCGCTGATTTTTTTATTTATAATCGTGGAATTTTATTCCAAAATGGATTAATTATGTGTTAAATACAACAAGAACAATTTGAAAAAACGCTAGAGCGCTAACACAAACGTCAAACGAAACATCTGATATGCCATAGATTTATCCTCCTGCATTTTTCTACACCGATAAAACAAACGGCTAGAAAGTATTAAAGTAAATAAAAATCACTCATTTAAACTAAAAAAAAAACGTTAAAAAAATATTTATACCAATTATCTCATAATTCTTGTTCTTCTTCTTTTCCTGTCACACCTCCGTGGTGTATGGGGCCTCGAGGATCCTTCTCCACCCGATTCGTTGGCTTCCTCTTTACACCCACAGCAGGGGGCAGTCTAGTGTAACCCAAGCGAAGCAGGCTGGGTTCCATCTCAGGGTATGATCAATCCATAGCCTTTTGCGCATAGCGACTTGTTTTCTGGTTGTACTTTTGCCTGCCATGCACCATGAACGGTACTGTTCGGGGAGATACCAGCGACGTCCGTGATTTCCAAGTCTTCCAGTACGCTTTTAACACCACTGTTTTTTTTTATGTTAAACTGAACCTAAAAAACATATACTGTTTACAATTTTAAATCTTCTGAAATATAAGAATACAAAAACGTGTTGATTAATTATTTGGAGCGTGAGTATTCTCAAATAATACTGGAACGCCATACAGGACGAAGCATAGTCCCTCTTGCCTATTTGAATCTGCTAGCGACATCCTCTTCTATACCTCCTGAACCCGCCATCATACTATTCATAAAGGCACCTTGCATATGCTATGTCATTTGCCATATTTCTTACTCTTTTTATTAAAATTATGCTATATAAATATTTAACTAACGACACCCAAAATACTAATAGCTAATAGTAAGAACATTATACTCTTTATTAGTTCTTGAACAATGGTGTACAACTCCGTATTAAGTATTTAAAACGTCTGTTTCCTAGAAATTTCATTATACTTTATGGGAATGACATATTTCGCTTTTTAAAGGATTATCAAACATTTGACAAATTCGTGATTACCAAAGCCGACAAAAATATTTGAATACTTGAAAATTGTTACATGCTTTACGGAAGGACTAATGTCAATACTTTTATTATATTATATATTGATCAATATATTCACCAGTCATCGGTCCTCAGTCATCAGTCATTGAATGTGGGTCATCTGGAGCAGTATATTATCACTATTTCACTCCTCGAGAGAATGTTGTTGAGTAATTACAATGAATTTCTTTATACTCATTTTTCTGTACCCACATAATGAAACAAGTATTTCCTCCCTTGTATTTCGTTCCGACCGGTGACCTGAGCTCGCTGCCACCGATTGTCCCAACAGACATTTACAATGTATACATTCAGTAACCATTAATTTATAAACCTCCGTAGGTATAGCAGGAAAAAGATGCAACGAATTCTTTCTGCTAATTGAAGGTCTGTTTATACAAGTCTCGCTGGAACTACTGGAACATGAGGAAAAATCTGAAGACACGTATTTATTTCTCAGAGTGTTTCATGGTTATATGCAATGTTCCATGCCATTCTCATTATGTAACAATATCTGAAAAATACCACGGAACACTTCTGAGCAAGGAGATGTGTTGATTCGTAACTATAATAATAAACCGATGTACAATATCTACATTGTTTTATTGCTAACGTCCCCGTGTTCAAACATCAATTGTCGCTGCAGTATCTGAGCCTAAATCCTTAATTGCCATGCAGGTCTTATCACTGTTACACACTAAAATAAACCAAATCTCGCTAACCAGGATATTTACTCGAGTTTAGCTAATCGGGATATTTGCTGAAGGTGAATAAAATTTATGGAAAAGTCTGCTTTTGATGCAGTTTTATGTAATGTAGCACGTGGTACAACTTTTATTATATCTGAAACATAATATTTCCGACAAAATATTTATTATTTGATCAGGTACTCAACTCGGCATATTCCCAATTCATATTCACAATCTTCATAAGGGAAGGGGTGCTTTATTGTTACAGTAAAGCATTGAAAGCAGCGTTATTTGTGAAGTAAAAGGACGACTGACGAATTCATTGGAACCCGACCGCGGTCACGCGAGGAGCAGGGCCGGGGTGCACTCGCAAACACGTGACTCCTTCGTTACGTCAGAGTTTGACGTTTCCCCGCCAGCCAATCAGAGGCCGCGCACGAGACACGCCTTTGCCGCAGCCAATCGAAACGCGTTCCACCGTTTCCACGGAAATACGAATTTTCCTTCACTTGTTTCGCGTAGAGTGTCCCCCCTAGAGTGAGCGCGAGCTGTCAAAGTGTTTCCCGCGGGCCGTAGAGCAAGCAGGCAGCCTCTCGCGATACACGCCGCCCGCCTCGCCTCGCCTGATCTATTTCCGTGCCCGTGTATTTATACGAGACGCACACGTCCGACTCGGTTCGATCTTTGCGCCGCAGACTTGCGCCGTGGAGTCGGTCTTCACTCGCCGAGCAGTCGCGTTCCGTCGTTGTTGCCGTGCGGACGTTTTTGCGCGCAGCCGGTCTCTTTCGTCGGCCTCGCTGCAGGGTTAGAGTCCTTCGCTATGGCTATTCTCCAGTCGCTCATCCGGCTGGGAGTAGGCGGTAATCTCCCCGGGAAGTGCGGCCGCGCGGTCGGCGACGCCAGGCTATGCGGCGCCGTCGTCCGCAGGATCAACCAGTGCAGCTTCAAGTCCACGGCCCCTCCCGCGGCCGGCGCAGCCCCCAGGGACCCCCTGGACCTGTCCTTCGACAACCACGTCGCCTCTTTCAAGAGCAAAACCACCGCGGAACTCCTGCGCGCCTACTTGGTCTTCCAGATATGCTCCTTCGAGTATCTGGTAGAAAACAACATGAAAGTGAGTTGCATAACACTAAACTTATCCCCGCTCTTTCGCATATTCTAATTATTCGAGATGGCTGTAGTCGATCAAGTTTTCCCTCCGCTCCGTGGTGAGGGCACACTGCCGGCAGCTTGTTTACCAAATAATCTACTTTAGTTCCGCCTCATTGGACGTCGGTCCGCCTGCCGACCGTCGTTCTCGAGCCAGCTGCAGCGGACGGCAGCGCACCCTCGAGTGTTCCACCGTCAGAACACTTATATTAGTCGGCTTTTTCTTTCCTTCAAAACACAGACTAGCTTATTAGGTCAACGAGTACGCTATTTTGTGAGACTCGGCTAAATTACCTTTATTGCAATTATTTAATCAGCTGTTTAGTGGTGCTTGGGAAATTTCCTCTTGTCAGATATTCCCGGCTGGAGGAACACTCTGCCTTACAATAAGAGGAGACTCCTCGGCCCACGCAATAAAGACAAACGTCATGAAGGAAACAATAATATTTATTTTATAATCCAAAGGTCTCATTAGTCTAATAATCTGAAAGTAAAGTTTGTGTTGAGTCGAATACGAGTACCTCTGGGATTAGTATTGAGTTGTGGCAGTTCCTTTATGGTATACGCTGGCTCGGTAAAATATTGATGAATATTAATTTTAGTTGCGAAAGGTCTTTCCTTCCGGAAACCCTGTCCCCATCCCCTCACCGCCCCGCGCCACTCCATGGCGGATGCGCGCGCACCCCGCATAACCATCGATCCAGTCTGCTCTGAGGCTGTTACGAAACCATTTGGCATACCCTCCAGCTGAGAGGGTAGGAAAATCGAAGAGGGAGGGACGGGGGTTATGACGCCGATGTCAGCGAGCGGCGCGACGTCCTGACGAATGCGCCGATTTTAAAGTTTTCATTTAATATCATATACACATATTATATATTACAATATACGAAAAGTACCAATTTCACTAAAAGCACTTTAGTAAACGTCATTTAGATACGAGAATAAAAAAAGAATGAAATATAAATCCGTATCGATAACAAGTAAAAAAGATTAAAGGGAAAATAATGTATAAGTTATAAATAAATCCACATTCTACTCGTATTTATAATTTGTATTCAAGACTAGTTTAGTCTCGCGAGGACAGGAGTTGTAACCGAATCAATCAATAAGAGCAATCTCTTGGAAGAATGTGTTTATCTTCAATATTTATCATTGAATTGTTATTCATAGAATAAACTAAATGACACGGATATTCACAGATGCATGATATTAAGAATTTCATTTCAGTAAATTACCGGATATATTTTATAGTACAGTAAGAAAAACTCTATTAATTAATATAAATACAAACCTTTTTTTGGCAAAAAAAAAAATAAAACAGTTCAAATTGAATTTTAATAATGCGGATTTACTGAAAATATTCGTAATTATTGGACTTTCCTATCGACTGGTTAATGTTGCGTAACCGAGTGGTGGTCTAGGGTTAGGGCTAGGGCATGGGTCGGTCGAATATTTGACGTGGGAATTAGTGCGTAATGCGTGTTACAGTAGTTCTCCATAGATGGCGTTAGTATGTGGATTATATAGAGTAATCTTAAAAAGATTAACATATGTAATCAAAATCTTCATAGATGGCATATTGAAACTGACATGTGAAATTAGGCATAGATTTGTAACATACTCGTATATACAACTTCCAAAAATTTGTCTTACATGGTCATAAAGAAAAAGGTGGAATGGGGAATGTTGTAATAACATAAAGCGTGCGCTTAACCCAACCAATGACAGGTCATAAGTCCTGTAAACACCTTGATCAACCATATTCAGTTTCCAATTTGCATCTTCGTCTCTATTGAGATACAATTAAATCATGAATTAATAAATAACCCACGGTGGGTGAAATCCAGTATTCGTATACAAGTATAAGTATACATTCACAAAAAATAAAAATCTAAATCCTTATAATAGGCGACTATCGATTATGCATACTACGTTTAGGATAATTACTACAGGATGCGACATTTCAGGCAGCTGCGTCGCCTGACTTCGATTAAACAAATTCTTTAGCAACTCCTCATCAACGTATTTTGTGTTACGAACGAGATTTTTTCAAACTAAGAAACATTTAATATACTTAATAATTCCATTTAAATACTATAATATGGTAGCTTCGCACTCGCGATTGCCATAATATTATATTTGCTCTATTTTATGATAATTGTGTGTATACTAGTAAGTCGGAATAATGGCCAAAATAGAGGAGAAGCGACAAGACAAGAACGGCCACTGAGTCGTTGGCGTTGGTCTGATCAAATCAGGGCGCTGAGTGGCCTCTCAATGGCTGCAGCCTGGAGACATGGTGGATAGTTTGCGGGATGGACCCGACCCTCAGTCCTGAGGAGTACGACGTGAAGAGAAAAATAATTATTAAAAATATCTTAACCTATACCGTCTGGTGTCAGGTATTATTCTACTAAATTGTATTCATTTTCAATAATTCAAACAGCACATAAGTATGCAATTACGTATTATTTATTATTTTCATGACTTACTTCTTCTTCTTCAAGTGCCCTGTTGGGTTATCGCCATTATCCAATTGCCAAAAGCGGCGCGTTGCCGTTTATTATGATTCTAACAAAAACAACATATATTTTTTAAATATATTTTCATCGCATAGGTATTTATTTCTTCTTCTTCAAGTGCCCTATCGGGTCCCCCCAACGTTGGCGATCACCTCGGCGAACCTGTCCTTGTCCTGCGCCGTTTGGAACAGCTCATCCACACTTCGGATGCCGGTCCGCTCCCTCACGTTCCGCAGCCAGGACATCTGTCTTCTACCGGGCCCTCGGCGTTCCTCAATTTCCCCCTCTAACATCAGTTGGAGAAAATGGTACTTTTCCTTACGCATAAGAAATTTTCCGAATCTTGATAGTTGATAACAGCTCCCTGTCAACTCCAGCTCGCCTCAGGACTTCGGTATTGGTAACCATGTCTGTCCAGGGAATTCTGAGCATTCGGCGATAGAGCCACATTTCAAATGCTTCCAGTTTGTTCCTTGAGTTGACTTTTAAGGTCTACATTTCACATCTATACAATAAAACCGACCACACATAGCATTTGATCATTCTTTGGCGGAGTTTCAAATTTATGTTATCATTGCAGAAGAGTGATTTCATTTTATTGAATGTATTATAGCTCTTGCTGCCTCAATTCTGCATTTTATCTCTACATCTGGGTCAAGATATTGTGTTAGTACGTTGCCGAGGTATTTAAAATTTTCCACCCTTTCAACGTTACGGCCGTTCAAATGCAATCTGACCCACTGTAGTCAAAGCCGTCCGAATGTCATCCATTTGGTTTTACATCCATTTTTATTGTTACTGACTGGATAATTAAGGATAAATTATTGAAATTTTGGCTCTGCCGGCAAAAAGTACATATTTTGGTAACACACATACGTTCTGTGGTCTGCATATCGCCGAATCGTTATTCCGTGTGGTTAGAATGTAAAACTAAACTGTTGCGAAGGACAGCTTTGTTCAAATATGCACGGAACGTGTTCCCTCTGACATAATACCTATCCTATCTTCCTATTATTTATTATTTTAAACGTTTTTTTAAGATATCGCAAATTGCAACGAGTTTGAATAAAAAAAAGTTGTCAATTGTAATACATAATGTAGCCATATGTTATGTTTTGAACATGCATGTCGTGTCGTCAAGCAAATCAGAAATCTCGTAGCTCGTTGAGTGTGCAAACACACCTGCAATCACTCTCAATGTCTGCCAACGCCAACATTCCGGCACTCAAAACCTCTCGAAACTAAACGCTCAATTTAACATTTTTTGCCACAATTTCATAACCGGTCCACAGGCTCGCTGCAGCCATTTTCTTATTCGCTATTCGTCAGTAAAGAACATTCTTCGTTATTTCACATTGAGCAGAACGTACTCAACATTAAAAATGTTTTTTTTTGGATTTTGACGTCATAGAAAATATAATTAATTCATTTGATCATTTATAAGCAAGGCGAAACATGCCAGTTTGATTTCTATTATAGGCGCGTGTATCCCATCATTGAATGTGTTTATGGTGTTCTTGTACCGACCCTTATGTATGCAGGTGAAGCATGGAACTTGCAAAAAAAAAGAATAGAAGTAGAATAAATGTAATTGAAAATCTATGTATGATAAAGTGTCGAATGAAAATATAAGAAGTGCGTTATGAACAAAATAACGAAAGGATCACTAAGATGGTTTGGACACATGGAAAGCATGAATGAAGGAAGAATGATAAAGTAAGTGCATGTTAACGATGTAAACGGAACTATTATAGAAATAAAGGAAAACCGAAGAAATCGAAGTGCGTGCATGACACGATGTGTGCATGTTGAGGAAACGAAAGAAATATATCAGGAAAAAGACGCGATGGAAAGAGTTGTTATGTTACAAAAGGGAATATAGTCGCACCTGCGATATGCTCGTACTCGTATGTTAGTGCACAGAGTGCTCGCGGAGCCGTTAAAGTAACAGTGAAATGTTTAGTATCGCAAAATTGAATGTTCCATATTTATTTATTACCGGCCGGCTAGGGCTCCGCGGTCGAACAATGATTCGTTTTGCTCCTGATAATGCACTCGCGCTCTAGCGAACCAAAGTTAAACAGCTATTTACATATACTCGTATAATAGGTACCTACACTGGGCCAGGCTTGCAAACCAAAAACTTTCATATATACTCGAATAATGTAACGCTATTGTGCTTTATTAGAACTACTGATCTATGGAATTATTTGACGAGAAAATCTTTCGGCGGCAATGTCTAATGGGACCGAGAAAAGGTTAAAATTTCTAATGACTAATTACAACACTAACTAACTAACCATCACGCCGTCTCCCCGAAGGGGTAGGCAGAAAGAATGGACTGCCACACCTTTCTTTCCTGACATATTTCTCTCGCTTCCTCAACATTCATACATCGTGTCATGCACGCGCGTCGATTTCTCTGACTCCTCACATGGCCGACATTCGATATTTGATTTATTTGATCGTGCCACGTTTTCCTCGGTCTTCCTCTATTTCTGGTACCATTTACATCATTAACATATAATTTTTTTACCATTCTTTCTTCATTCATTCTTTCCATATGTCCAAACCATCTTAATGATCCTTTCATTATTTTGTTCATGACACCATCATTCGCACCGCATTCACTTCTTATATTTTCATTCGACACTCTATCATACACAGAATATCCACACATTCGTTTAAGAGATCTCATTTCTACTGCATTTATTCTACTAATTACAACCCTTGAAATATTCATGGAAGTAAAGATGTTCTACCCTTATTTGGTTCACTGCACTATCGTCATCTTAATGTTAATCATTTTTGTTCACACGCGTTAAAATTTTCACAATTAACAACACCAAATTGTTCTCATTTTGTTTTCTATACCACTGTCATATAACAATAATCCAGAAACGTTTTCGGGCATGCGCATCGTGTGCATTTCGAATTACTTTCGAAGAGAATTGAAGCATTCATCTCTCGCTTATCTCTCATCAAAATATTCTCGTACTCTTTCTTGACGACAAGCGGGTGTTTGCATATTTATATTCCGATTCCAGATTCCAGACACCGCTTGCAAATGAAACAGCTTTTATACTCTTAGCTGTACAAAGCGGATCATCCCCAAAACAATCTTCATATTTCTCCCCTCCGTATATCATACGAGCCTCTGTCTGTCTCGAATGCTATTGTAAAAAGTGTTATATAAAAAACAGCGTGCTCTGCGGACACGGTCGGGAACTCGCTACACTCCACTCGAGCACAGTGCAAGCTGAATCACGGCCGTCCCAACTAGCGCACCAGCCACCAGCCACCAGCCAGGCCATCCGAGTCGGTTGACGTCCGATAACTGCGCTTGACCCACTTGCGGAGATCTGATTGCCGTTCCGCTGGCGGGAGATGGTTTCGCTTTCGGAATTCGCGAAAAATATTCCACCCTGGCAGGCCGGGCGCACACTGGATCCATTTGGCAAAAACAGGGACTTAGGGGTCGAACTCCGAATTTTGCCCTGATTTTTTTAAAATAAGGTCCTTTGTGTGATTCCAAACCACTTTTACATTTAAACTTTTTTTGATATAACTGCTAATTTCGAAGAAAAAAAATGTTGTTGTTTTTTTGTATGAAGCAAAACTGATTTTTGCAATTATTTCGGAATCAGTTAGATACATCAAAATCAAACTTAGCAGGGATTATAGAGGACATAATCCTCTACATTACTTGTTCCGACATCTACTTCATATCTCTGCCTGTTTAAAAGCAGCAGACATAATAAATCTCAATTAATTATTATGAGTATAAAGTAGTTTCGGATTTTCGTTAGATGCATAAATGATCATCGCGTTCCTTTACAAAAGAATGGAGTGATTTTAGCATATTTATGCATCTAACAAAAAATCCGAAACCACTTTATACTCGTAACAATTCATTAAAATTTATAATGTTTGCTGCTTTTAAACGGGTAGAGATATGAAGTAGATGTCGTAACAAGTAATATAGAAGATTATGCCCTCTATAATCCTTACTAAGTTTGGTTTTGATGGATCCACCTGATTCCGAAATAATTGAAAAAATCAATTTTGCTTCATACAAAAAAAACAATAACATTTTTTTTCTTGGAAATTAGCAGTTATATCAAGAAATTTTCAAATGTAAAAGTGGTTTGGAATCACACAAAGGACCTAATTTAAAAAAATCAGGGCAAAATTCGGAGTTCGACCCCTAAGTCCCTGTTTTTGCCAAATGGATCCAGTGTGGGGCGGGTCGCTCGTCGGAGGTGGGACCGGAAGCACTGTATATGTAAACAACGTAAACGGAAATAGCAATAGAGGAAGACCGAGGAAAACGTGACATGATCAAATCAATCAAATATTAAATGTCGGCCTCGGGAGGAGTCGGAGAAATCGACGTGCGTGCATGATACGATTTACATCTACATATTGAGATCTCGAGAGAAATGCGGCGGTCAATATCTGCCACAAATCCGCGCCGCACACACGGCACTCGTTTTAAAAGTAATTAATCTTCATTGGGAATATAATATGGTATATGGGAGTCCCGACCCGCGCAACACTGCCCGCGTTGTCCTCTTGTACGAGTGGCATCATAGCACGACCCGGACACGGAGTGTGGACAGATAAACGCTCTTCTTATTTGGCCTAACTTAGCACCGCCATGCCACTTCGATATGTCTAATCCAGAAGACACTGCCGAGTTGAAATACACCGATGTTTTATTTAATCTCGATAGAGACTTCGATGTAATGTTTATTTGTGGTAGGTAACGTTGGACCCAGTCGAGTCCGCGGACGACCGCTATCAAAAATACGTTTATAAAAACTGAACCCGAGTACTATAAAGGTCTATCAATATATCTATACATGCTGTCTCTTTGTTAAGAAAACACGTTCTCAATGTTTTTCGCATTGACTATAAAAATGCCGCTGGTACTTTGGTATCCCAATTCGTCCCAAGAGGTTCTCGTATTGTTTTTGCAAATGTCTGCGATGCAATATGAACAACAAATTAAAAGTCGATATTTATAATACATTTTTGACTCGTGAATATGAAGCCACCTCTTTGTGTGTTTTAGAGGTCTGTATCAATATATAATATCATACACACCGTATGTTTGTTAAATACGCCCTCGATGTTTTTCGCGTTTAATAGAAAAATGCCGCTGATACACTGGTGTCCCCGTTCACAGCAACAAGTTTTCTTATGGTTTTTGCAAATGTCTGCGATGCAATTTGAAAACGTATTTACAAAGTCGATATTTATTGTACATTTTTTACTCGTTAATATGAAACTCAGATTACAATCGAAAGGCGCGCGGAGTTGCGTGGACGTCGTCAAGGAGCGACGGACTGCAGACAATCAACACTCGTGGGTTCAATCAATCAGCGCCGCGACTGCGAGTGTCCCCGTTAAAGTTTCCAATGACAGCATTGTTGCTATCGGCCTGGTCTATTCCTGTCTCCGCACCTGACGGCCGGCCAGGCCCGCGCGCAGAATCTCCTCCCTTTTATATTTAGGGAACGTCACCGCCCGCCGCCGCCAGCTGATCTGTCTTACGTCGTTGTAAACAATCCCGAGTGACGCTCCGTGGAGCCGCTCGACTAGCATTTCTCACGGTGACAATACTTTAAAGTGGTTTTCTCATTTGCAGCCGCTTCCCACACCTGACCTCATCTCGCCTGCCCGCCGGCGGCGTCCGCTCGACCTGTTCCCGTGTGAATCGATACTAATAATTTGGGGGCACGTCGTTTGGCAGTCATTAGTATATTTCCACGATAATTATTATAATAGGCAAATTGTTGCAAAATTTAGTTCACATTCTGATAAGCGGTACGCGCACGTAGCTAATGACATTACCTCCACCCTACTTATAACTACTGCATTTGTCACATGTCTTATATAACTATTTATGAATGTCAAACGCAGGTATTATACGTATGAATGAATGCAGCGCGAACGAAAGTGTTACGAACAGATAATAAAAGACAATTCGGGTGGTTTAGATACATAAAATGAATGAATACGTTAGCTGTGTGAATGGAGCAGAAATTTGAGGTAGACCAAGGTAAACATGGCGCCATCAGATTAATCAAATGTCTAATGTCAACTACGAGAACAGTCGTAAGAATATGACATAGGGCATACACGATAATGATTATACGAGTATAGGATCCTAGAGAGACATGTCAAGATAGAACAGTGGGGCGCGTAACGGTTAGTTGGTTATATTGTTTCATTTTACATAACTGTTCAATCTATTATAGGTAGAATGAATAAGCTTTATTAGTGTTATTATAAAGTGAGTGTGTGCTCCATATTCTGTGTTTCGCCAGCTTCGCTCGCATCTCTTTTGTCTTGGAAGTCTCATTTATTAGTCGTGTGGAGTAAACCGTAGTAATTGTAGATCTTATACATTTAGAAATTATTCCCATTTGAAATGAGATCTGACGACACGACCATATTAATGAACATCGGCAGGTGTGTCGCATATTGAATACCTTCGACAATACTCGTACAATGTCGGAGAACTGTCGTCGGATCTGACCACAACCGCGCTCGTTGCTCAGTACACAAAAAGAGGGATAACACTAGAAACTTCAAAATTGGAATCGATATACATAATATATAAGTAATTCAGTATCCAATGAACTTAACACTAGAATGAGAGAGTTGTCAGGCGATACCAACTTGACAGTACATGTACCTACAGTGGGACAACCTTAAAACGATATTTACAGATGTGTTTAATAATCAGACCACCGATCATACATGAATCGTGTTTTTCAGAAGTAGCACACATCCAAGTAACCTCAACTTTACAGGACGGACAAAAAACTGTCTGGTACAAAATTTTCCTACAATATGTAATATATATATTTTTTTCAATACACATTTGTCATAGGGAGTAAAATAGACAAATGTGTATTGAAAAAAATATAAATACTGTAGGAAAATTTTGTACCAGACAGTTTTTTGTCTGTCCTGTAAAGTTGAGGTTACTGGATGTGTGCTACTTCTGAAAAACACGATTCATATACTCTCATGGAAGAAGACATGCATCACATAAGAAGACCTTATAAAGACATGTTTATTATTTATTTATTTTTGGTTGTTCAATCTGTATATGGACAAGTGTATGAAACAGCTGAAACTAATAAATGCTGGTGCTGAGACTTCTTCGTATACCGTGAACCGACATGATCAGCAACACACAAGTATCGGAGAGAGCTGCTGTCGTATGCCAAGTGAAGGTTTCTTATTTGGGTAACTTGTTGCGTGGAGTCCTTCGACTGATAAGATAGAGACAGGAATACTACGAGTGGATGGCATGTTCAGAGCGCCGCAGGACGAAGATGTTTTCGCAGAGGTGATAACCAGCGCCGGGGAGACCAGGGGAGAGCAAGTAAAGAAGAAAGATAATAAATAGTTCCCGTTAAACGTAACAACTGAAAATGATTTTTCGCTCAAATGGTGTTGAGCGCTCCGGAAATTTGTTTGTGGAAGTTGTTATCTTCTCGTGAGTAATATTGCCAGATAGAAGTAGCCTTCGAGCTGCCGCGCCGTGTCGCAGAGCGGGGATCATGCCAGCTCATTCTAAGAAACAATCCTACTGAGCGATTTTCAAATTGTTTTGGCACATCTTCGCATCAGATGCACTAGTCAGTTGTATGACTTTTTATTTTACACAGGCTCATAGATTTTTTATTAATATAATCCTACCGAATACAATTGTTTTTACTGAACTAACTAACCATCACGCCGTCTCCCCGAAAGGGTAGGCAGAAAGAATGGACCGCCACACTTTAGCCGATGCGGCACTCCGTCCTTCTCTTTTCGCCCCCGCGGGAGACGCAGTGTGATGGGTTGCGAACCTCATCGCCACCAATAGGCATCTCCCAATTGTTTTTGGCACCCTTTTCATTAATAAACTTGTAAATTCGTTAGTGGTCATGTTCGATTAGGAACTTACAGAATCCCTGCCACCACACTCGCACAACACCGGCAGCCGCTATCGCTATAGCCCCGGCCATTAATTGGGGGGAATGCACCTACTCCACTTTTGTAATCTACCACTTTACGCTAACTACGAGTATTATACATGCAGGATCCACCGTGAACAGGGGCGACCCTTGAGGCAGGTGGTACTTTAGTACTATACCTACTCTTGTAACATCGTCCGTATGGCAAGATCCTGGATATAGTTAACACGTCCTGGGTTCCCAGATTTAAAATATCATATATAACATAAACATAGTGGCGAAAGGCCAATCAGAGAATAAGTCGCTAAGGTGAATGGCTATGGATCGGTCACACCCTGAGACAGAACTCAACCTGCATCGCCCGGAAAGAGGAAGCGAGGCAGACCTAGAGGCACTTGGAATGGTGTTGAGAATCAGTGGAGGAGAATCCTATGCACCGCGGAGGTGTGACAGGATAAGAAGAAGAAGAAGAAGAAGAGATAGTGTATCAATAATTGACCGACTCACTATCCCGGTGTAGTAAAACGTAAAACAACGATTATTAACGAACGCGTGTAACATGCTTTCAATGACTTTAAAAAGTCATCACCCACGCCTTTGGTATTCCTTATTATTAATGTTCCATCCGATTATACTGTTCACATTCCGGTTGCGGATTCATGGCAAGAATATTCCAATTTCGTTATCTCCTTTCGCTTCCCACCTTGCGAGCAGCTGACTCTGCACCGTGCGCCGGCCTTAGCGCTGCGGTTAATGGAGTGGTAGGGTGATTTTATAATTAATACAATCGCAGCCAGTACTTCACTCCTCTTCTTAGTTCCGACTTTTCCAAGACACAGCTCCCCGGCAACCGGTGATCTTGGCAATGGGCGGGCGGGACGAAGGGGCCTCGTCTGTGAATCATTTGATTAGAGTTGTTACTGGGCGACCAGCGTTATTGTTAGGAGTAATACGACGTGCGCGGCGGTTCTCCGATTATGCAAACCAGCCTCGCGACACTACAGCACTATGTACTATAGCTATGGCACTCCACAATACTGTATCTGTGTGAAGATATGTAGACCTCCTCCCATGTTTAGCTCACATCCAGACTATACTCGCTAGCACATATCAAAGAAGTCATTTCAACCCAGTTAAATGTCAAATAAAATATCTCTGTTCAAAGAATGTTACGAAACACACAATAACCGCAGTACATAAAATAGTTATATCATTTATGTTGGGTCCTCTGTACCCGTAGGTGTATATCCGGAGCAGTAATGTAGCTATAATATCAGGATAAATACACTCTAACCCAACTGAACTATGTTATAATATAATATAATATTCATCGGAATAAACTTTCGAGAGCACATTCGTATTTCGGAATACTAAAAAATAGTAATTCATGAAAAAAGAATTCCTTTATAATATAATATATATTTAGTTTAACTCCACGTGGGCTTCGGCAGTCTTTTAATACCTACTTCAAAGTTTGTTAGGCTTATATAATATTTAAAAAAAGTGTTTCATTGTCAAATGTCATAAAACCAAACGGAATTATACTATTGTACGGATAATACAAACTATGAAGGATTTTTTTATATTTTTTATTTTCATTCTCGTATTTACAATAAACTTCTACCAATAAATTTCAATTATCAAGATGGATATTTAAATAAAATAGTCATTGCGTTTCCAGTAGGATTGAGCGTGAGGCCATCGGCAATGATCACTACACTCTGCTGTCTCCATCACTCCATCGTATTATACGAGTATAATGTGCCTGTAGAATCGGTACCTACAGCTAAACGTTATGTAGCTCTCGATTAGATCAATTATTTCCAATGATTATAGTTAATGCGCCGGTTGAAGTGAACTGGCCAGCTCGTGTGCAGTCAGAGACAGTGCCGCGTATACCTACATGTGGCCACTACGGATATGGTGTTATCACCTGATGTACGAGTATGTTAGCTAGCTGGCTACACGTGTCTCAGGCCGCGAGACTGTATAGACATAGACAATGTGACTCAACTGTAGCGATAAGACTGGCTGACGAGCTCTCCAACTATATCCGAGATGTTTGGCACTCGCGTTCTCCGTCTTTTGCCAATTCGTCCATCCGCGTGGGACCCCTCCCCTCACTCGACATGTCGCATGACGTCGCATCATAATTACAGAGAGAGAGAGAGAAATATCAACATAACCATCCTAACAACTTTGCACCCTCCATCGTCTCTGGACTGTGCGACTATCCACTATTCCTAATGTGTTTTGTTTGTCCCCCAGCTGATGAGTATATCGAGAACGTTGCTGGGAAAAAGACTTTTCGGAGTCCTCATGAAGCAGACCTTCTTCGGGCACTTTGTCGGGGGATTGGACCTCGACGACTGCATGCCCACCCTCACCAGGTACTCCTGTCCTTTCCTTTTTCCATAATCACCACCATTCTCTTCCAAGTTCCGTGCCAATATATCCGAGTTATGTGCTATGTCTATTATCACCATTGGTGAAGAAATATGAAAACCGAATATATGATTTCATAATTGTTTTACCCGTGTAGGTACTTGAAATAAATAAACGTAGCGATTACTGCCCAATTGCCACGTTAAATTGATATTTTTTTCTAACAAAAGTCATGGCTGTCAAAGACACGCTAAAAAAGGAAATCGAAGTGTATTTTTTTTTTGATCAACGCCTTTCTCACCCTTTAGTAAGTGTTCATAATACAATGTAAATGGTATTTATGTACTGCACAGGATTTCAAGATGCTAATTTGAAAGGCTGCTGCGGATACGTAGTGACATACGAGATTCCTTACGTCGCGTCGGTTTCGCGCAATGCGCGTATTTTTAGTTTGCGTCAAATTGTCGTGGTTTCCGCGTGCTGCGGGGCCTCACAGCACACTCACATCTGCAATCAGGGGGTCGAGAGGAGCTGCTTCTTCTAACAACAAGAAGTAATGGCCCACTCGCAGACAACCAAACATCGATGAAGCCGTTAATGGTACTGGTACCTGCAGTCAGTCAATGCCAATATCCGAAGGCTGCTATTATAGCACCAGCGAGGCCTATTGAGGTCGCACGCGCTTCGTTGGAGTTGCGCGGGGTGCGGGGCGGGGCCCATCTTATCTCGCCTAAAAATATCCCATTCGGCCTCTTATCTAATCGGGCGCGCTCTGTTCTCCTAATTTCACTCCCTTGCAACGGTAATCCGCGCTAATTAAATATTCCGCCGGGCGGGGGCCATCACGGGCCATTTCCTATTTGGACACGGGGCCGCGGCCGGGGGCATGTTTATATCGGGTATCACTGGCTGATTGTAAGATTTCGCGAGTGTGTCACCGCTCACTGCAGTCACCGCTCACATTTATAATAATTCTATTTCCGCCTCTTAGACTTCAACAAGCATTCAATGTCTTCCGAGTATATTTTGAAGGGCATATACAAGAAAATATCTCGAGACGGTCTACTGGAGGGTTTCCTAACCACTTCCCAGAAGGACGGAGATGCAACCAACAACAGGTCTTCAGACCTATAAGAAGAATAAGAAAAAAACGAAGAAGATATATACAGAGTAACTCAGTTAACTCCAACAGTAGGTACTTGGCAACAACAGCAATGGCAAAATAAAATTTAAAAACCTCATAAAAGTTTTTCTTTCCGAATAACGTGAATCAAATGGGTCCCTCCCTCTGCCGAGTATTCACAGGGGTGTACAATAAGTGGTGGGGCGGGGGTGGCCGACAGACAGTCTAGAGCCGAAGCCCGACAACGTCCAGGGTTAACCGCCCCGCCTAGCCTCGCAGGGCGGTCGTCTTTGTTTAACTATCGCTCTGGAAACTTGACCGAGCCTTCAATCACCGAACTGTTCAACCAATTCATTAGTACTTCAATTCATCGGGAATCCTTACATAACTTCTGTGTTCTTTTTGGCATATCTATTCGTAATGACATATCGATGTCGTTGACGATTGCTTGCTAAAGCATAAAACCATTGTTTTAGGAATCGTACCTATATGGTAAAAAAAAAAAATTGAAGCAGTTTTGGAAAATATTCTACGATTGCTTCCTGATGTTAATAATATGTTATTTGTACCCATTGTTTCAAAAATATCTAATGTACGCTTAAAAATCTCCGCTTGGATGTAGAGAGGATGGTGGATTTCAAGACCCAGCTAGCTACATACTTGTTACTACAATAGTGTGTCACTCTAAGTGAGCCTTTAATATACGTATAGAGGCACGAGAGCCACGAGACAGGGAAAGCTTGATCGCATACCTATATGTACAATATAATATTCAATATTGACCAACACGTTCGTTTGCTGGAACTTTTATGATATTATATGGGAGGACTTTTTTCGCCTTGTTAGGACATTATGTCTTGTAAGTAGAATTGTCAAAAATCAAAGGGTTTAACATTTCATTTTCTTAATAAAACTTGTTCAAGAAACAAGAAAAATACCTGGTAAACATATTTGTATTAATACACAAGCAGTTTAAATGGAGGTTAACATTGTCCGGTATTGTGTTTTCCATAGATCATGAACTTGGTGAAAAGTTTGATGGGAGAGAAACTCTTCACCCTCCTGATGAAGCAGACATTTTACGGGCACTTCGTTGCCGGCGAGGACCGCGACCGTATCGTGCCCTGTCTCGACAGGTATTTCCGTTGTGTGTGGCCCGCCCTTCCGGCCCTACCCTCGCATCGATCCAGCCTCCGTTCCTTCCACCAGCATTGCAAATATCCCGCCTTATCGCCGCCTATTATCCTCCACTCCGTTTCACGCTTTAACCTTATATATTCCTTGCATGTACACGGCATTGTGGAGCATTCACTCTCCAGTTACAATCTCCAAGTAGATGTTAAGAATTTATATTAATAACCCCTATAGTGCGGTTCGCTACATTTACAGTACAAAATAAATGGTTACGGACTGCGGCAGACTACATATGCAGCTCATATTTGAATGTATCTTATAAACCCTTTTACTTTATTAAGTTCCTTACTCTTTTTCTTTCGCCTAGCCATTTCCCGTTATTTGGAGTCGGCTCTCCTAATACGTCTCCGCCAAGTCTCACGTTCCAGGGTCATCTGACTGTCCATGAACTTATTTAGTTCCTTACTACAATACTAAATTGTGTGTAATATTATGATGAACTGGGACTATCTGTCTGAGCTGTAAATGTAGTTGGAGACCAATTGTTTTACTGCAAATGACGCTCGGTTGTTGCTAATATACAATGGTTGGATGATTGTGTAGGTTGCGCCAGTTCGGGGTGAAGCCTATCTTGGACTACTCCGCCGAGGAAGACATCACCCAGGAGGAGGCTGAGGAGAGAGAAGTCAGGTACGTGCCATCTAATATTATATTATTATATGTTGGTGATATTATATCAAGGGGCGGACAGTCCGCATCGGATATATAGAATATCCGTTTGTTCATAAATACGAACCATCGTCTAGAGAGAAACAGGTTTTGATGTTCCCTTTTAGTGTTCTTCTAACTGTATTGACCGAGCCTCGGATTGTTTGTTTTTATTTAGTTCACACGACCAAAGGTTTGCTCTTGGGTTGAGGAGCCAAGCATTCCGTCTCCTATTTTTAACCTCGCTATAAAGACAACAGTGGAACTCTTATTATATTTATTAAAAAGACATCATTTTATTGAATTATTACTAGGTACACATAATTAATACAAATGAAAATACTATTTTCTAGAAGTTTCATTTCCTTTTATGGGAATGACATATTTCGCCTTACTAAGGTATTATCAAATATGTTTAAGTTTACGGTTCTTTTTGGGGTGAAATAAAATAATTATTATTAATTATTTAATATGGAGTTTACACCATTCTTCGAGAAACAATGAACAGCAATACATTTACTTCGTACATGTTTTTATTTAATTTCGACAATTGTCAAAGAGTGAGCGAAGACATAAAATGGCTGATTGTTTTATGTCTCCGCAGTCATTTATCTTCCCGAACATCGCTCGTCTTGCATAATTCGGGGACTGGTGACCAACTCGAGCCGCTCGAATGTGATTGACATACTCGTACACCCAGTAGGTAGTTGGGCGACTGCCATGCGGCTTGCGGCAGGGCGCACTTGACATTGGCACTTGCAGGCGACCGTGTGTGATCGGGGCCCCTTTCTATATACTCGTACTACACGTATTTATTATTTCTTGGACAATGATGTAAAAATCCATACTAAATAATTAATATGAATGAAAACATCTGTTTTATGCAAGTTCTATTATAATTTATGGGAATTACATATTTCACCTTACAATAATAAATGCCTTAGCAAGGCGAAACATGCCATTCTCGTGAACTGTAATAAAACTTCTATTAAACAGAAGTTTCCTTCCATATGAACTGTAAGGCCATTTTGTCCCTATAAGAATTATGATATTTTAAATCGAATTTCATTAATTATAATATAAGATAGTAACATCATAAACAAATGACACCAGACGAGATTTCCAAAATGCCGATTAGTTCTTGAACGATTTATTTATATAGTTATAGTTTATAGAGACGACCTCCGTGGCCGAGTGGTAAGTGCTTTGACTGCACACCGAAGGTCCCGGGTTCGATTTCCGGCGATGGCAGTGCGATTTTCACACTGTCTTTGGGTCTAGTGTAGAATTCACGTGATAATAAAATGGCCATAGACTAGCCATCTATCACGTGTCACGAGAATCAATGTGATAGCTGCACCATTTACATCGCTTCAACTCGCGCTGTAAAGAGCGATTCAACTAAATAATAATTATAACAATAACAATTATTATAAAAACATCAAAATAAACGAATACCATAATACCTACTGATTTACTCGGAAACGCGGCATTGTTACGACACTTGTAGCTCTTGATTATAATAGTTCCTATACTCATTGTCAAATAAACATTAGGTATCGTCCAGGACAGCTCAACGCTAATTTCACGGTTGTTGGGTATACTTAATGGCGTCCCGTAATTACTCGTATTTCGGCAACCTTTCTCAAGATTCCACTGCGGGACGCTCTTGTACCCGAGAACCGAGGAACGTCCGACCATAATGTAGCATACTGAATATCATTTCTCTGCCGCTTTGGTGCCGGAACAGCGAGAAGCGCCGCCTTACTCCACTTTGCATGGGTCCATTATTCTATTCTGTAATAGGCGCGCAGTGGGTGACGCGCGAGATGATTGTATGGCGAACATCTTAATCAAATCGCCCTTGGGACTGCGCTCCCCTCCCACCTGACCTCGCACGTACAATACGCCAGCAAATGTTCCTCTATAACCTCTTTCTCCGTCACATTCTAACATGCTTCTGGTGACCAGGGGTTTCAGGGCAATTCTCTCTTCTAACTGAAATTTACGACTTTTGTATCTTAGTTATACTTCACACGACACCTACTAATGCTTCTGACATCTTACGGTGTCGCACGAGTAACACACTCGTGCGCCAGGCCATCTGTTATGTTATATAGTGCAATACCTACCCGCTAGGCGCTCAAATACAAACCTGACCTCAGCCATGTTGGCTGAGGTAATTTTCACCTGTTTGCTGTACTCTTTACAATATCCTCTGAGTATTTATGCAAACACGTGTATTTGAGGAATATATTAAAAAAATAATACAGTTTACAAGAGAAACTAATTGACTAGCAATCACGCCACGTCACCGGGGTACACCAGACTGATAAAGTTCCGTTTTATTATTATATTAGGAGCATTTATTATTTAGCAATCCTCGCCCTCGGAGGACGTGAAGTGGACGTGGATTAACATTGTATAAACATTGTCCGCAGCTCCTCGGTGTCGGAGTCCGGGCAGAACGCGGAGGGCGCGGCCATGCCGCAGTACCAGGTGAACAAGTCCTTCGCGGACCGGCGCTACAAGGTGCAGTCCGCGCGCACCTACTTCTACCTCAACGAGGCCACCTGCGAGAAGAACACCGAGATCTTCCTGAGGTGCCTCGAGTCGGTGGCCGGTGAGTACCGCGCCCCTCAGCCCGCAACCCAGCACGCGCCGCCCGCGACTACCGCTGACTCCTTCTGTTTTCTGTTGTGCATGCTCTCCTGTCCTCTCCTCTCCCGCCCCGCCCTGCAGTGTCCGACCGCGACATCAACAAAGCCGAGGCCCACCTGGCTGGTTAGACGCTCCTGTCTTTGTATCTAGAGTTCCTTGTCAATATCGCGTCTGGTACGAGTAGAATTCATCTCATAAAAATCATCAGCTGAAACATTGTACGAGTATATATTAATTCTACTACCGACCCTTATGTATGGAAGCGAAGCATGGAACTGGCAAAAGAAGGATGAAAGTAGAATAAATGCAGTAGAAATGAGATCTCTTAGACGAATGTGTCGATACTCTGTGTATGATAGAGTGTCGAATGCAAATATAATAAGTGAATGCGGTGCGAATGATGGTGTTATGAACAAAATAATGAAAGGATCATTAAGATGGTTTGGACATATGGAAAGAAAGAATGGTAAAAAAAATTATACGTTAACGATGTAAATGGAACCAGAAATAGAGGAAGACCGAAGAAAATGTGGCACGATCAAATAAATCAAATATTGAATGTCGGCCATGTGAGGAGTCAGAGAAATCGACGCGCGTGCATGACACGATGTATGAATGTTGAGGAATCAAGAGAAATATCTCAGGAAAGAAAACTGTGGCAGTCCATTCTTTCTGCCTACCCCTTGATGGTTAGTTAGTTAGTTAGTTAGTTAGTATATATTAATAGAGTTCAAATAATCTGTTGTATGCAAGATGTGAAAGGCGACGGGAAACTACCACACTAAAGGCCCAAGTGGCATCTAGGCTAGTATCATCAGGCCAAACAATCCCTAGGATTGAAACTTAAGACACGCTTTTCGTATTACATAATCTTTATCAGTAGCGCTGTACTGTAGCACATGGTCGAGGAATTAGCTGACCAAGTTGATGTAGTGCATTTTTTAATCCTTTTTTAATGTTTCATTAAATAATAGTGGAACGCAATAGAAGACACCCGACGTAGGTATTTGGTATAGATGTAATGATCGTATTTGATGTGTTAGTAGGTTAACGGTTGCAGGATGGCCAACACGTCGAGAGTAATGCCCCTGACTCTCTCAATTATTACCGATGTAGATGTGGTTCATTTCCTCAGCAAATATTGAGGTCCTTTACCATTCCTGCGGGGTTTTACACTTTTCACAATTCTTTCTTATTGAGACCCTATAATAATCGAGGCTATTTTCGGGTGCAATTCACCGATAGATTTTGAATTACGACAGATCGTGATGCTGAACGAGACCCTCTCCCCGAAAGGGCGGGCAAAAATAATTGACGGCCGTAGTATTCTTTCCTGGCGCACTTCTCTTGCCTCCTCAACAGTCATATATCGCGTCATGCACGCACTTCGATTTCTCCGACTCCTCACATGGCCGACCTTAATATTTGTTTGATTTGATTGAGTCTTCCTCTATTTTTTGGTCCGTTAACATATTCTTTCTTTATCATTATTTCTTCATTCGTTCTTTCCACGTGTTAAATCCATTATGTTAAATCCATTAATGAACCCTTCATTATGTTAGCCATAATACTTCATTAATTTCTTATATTTGCATTTGATAATAATAATAATGAGGCTGATTTGTAATAGCGCCATTTTCGTGAGTCTCTCGCCTCAAGGACGCCACAATGTCACAGTCATAAGTATACATAAATACTCGTAATAGTAGAGAATATGCATTGTACTATTATTAACTACTTCTAAATAAATAAACATCATTTCAACATTTTCCATACATTCATCTAAGAGATATCATTTCTACTACATGTATTCTACTTTTGTCCTTCTTTTGCTAGTTCCATGCTTCACTTCCATACATAAGTGTTGGTACAAGAATATCTCTAGGCACCGCCATCTTAGCTTTCTTGAACTGACTTTTGTTTGTAATTTAACAACAACTTTAAGCGCACCATTCAATTGTTAGCCTGTCCCAACCCTTCTTTTAACATCCCTCTCCCTCCACCTATCCTGTACCTTTCGCTTTTCACCATTCACGCTAATGTCATTTAATACAATTTTGTTTCATTTTGAAATGAAGAAAGTGCAACAGTCATCTCATTAATTCTTTAACTAAGTAGTTTTAGTTTCAAACTCTGTTGACACAACCCACGTCCAATGAACCAGCTCGACACTCCCATAACATATTCATGAGGTTTTCTGCATGACATGAGGCTAATGACATTGTTGTGTGCACTGCAGGGGCCACGTTCGGAACGGGTATTATGGCCATCAAAGTGACGGCCCTCGGCAGACCGCAGCTTTTGGTGAGTACCTCCCCGCCCATCTACTTGGCCATACATAATTGTCGTATGTCTCGTAGTATCACATAATTGAATGGTACGTAATTCCCGCAGCTGCAACTGTCGGAGGTGATCATGCAGGCGCGCGCCTACATGAAGGACCTGGCGGGCGGGAAGGGCAATGTGCTGACGCACCACAAGACCATCGAGGACCTGCAGAAGTACTTCGGGGACAGGGCACACGACCCCGAGGTGCAGTCCTTCCTCAAGAACATCACCAGCGACAAGCAGGGGTCAGCCACACCTTCTCTCTTTCATTCAAATAATTTAGTTTTCTTCTACTTTTAGTGAAGACAGAATGGTGATGAAGGTACCTATATGTAAGCGATGTGATCGGTGCTTGAAATAGAGCAAGGCCGGGGAAAACTTGGCACGATCAAATCAATGAAATATTAAATGTCGGTCACGTGAAGAGTCTGAGAAATGGACGTGCTTGTATGACACAATGTATGAATGTAGAGGAAGAGAGAGATGTCTGCCTACCCCTCTGTGAAGACGGTGTGATGGTTAGTTGATCAATAATCAATTAATATGAATGATAACGTCTTTTATCTAGAAGTTTTATTATATAATAATTAAATGTTAACATAGACTATCAACAATGAGGTGGAAGTGGAGGCGGAGGTAGGTGTGGCGGTAGTGTTATAAGTGCGGCGGCTGTTTCAGTGTGCTGCACCTGTTCCCGTGGGAGCGGCTGGTGGGGGGGGCCTCCTGCCAACCTGTAAGAAAGTAAAACAACCAACTCCGGTGGGACTAGAGACCGTAGACCCTCGAGTGACCTCGCCCCACTCATTACAGAAGCTATAATCACGTGGATTCTACTTGTGTGACATTTTATTTTCATGTAACAATTCCTCTCATTATAGCTGTTGTTTTGCTATAAGAATGCCTTCATAATATCGATTGAAATCAATCCACCTGCAAATCAGCCCAACCTTAAGTTCATTCGTAAGAATATAATACATTTCAATAGTTTTATAAATGTTTTAAGAGCCATTAATTTCATCTGTGTTTTCCCGTCATGTTGTGTCCTCATTTAGTCCATAATGTGTGGTATTTTTTAGATATTGAATGAAAACATTCTTAAAATAAGCATATCTATTAACTAGAGGGCTCATAGCACCGATATAAATATATTGCTAGGTACATCCCACTTCTCTATACAATTATTTGTCAAGTTAATGTTTGGTGTTTATCCACATCTTTCTATATACATATTTTTCAGTGCTTATGCAATATGTCAGAGGAACTCTCTGTCAAATATTTAAGATTCGTGTCCCACCACCAGTGTTACATGTTCTGTCTCCTGCGACAGGATCCTCCATCTGTTCCCGTGGTCGGGCATCATGGACGAGAACTTCAACCTGTCCGAGACCTTCCGGGTGCCGGATTCGCGCACGGGGCAAATGCGACGCCTCATCAGCCGCCTCCCTCCCAAGGAGGAGGAGATGTTCCGCAACATGATCCGTAGGCTCAACCACGTGGTGCAGGTACCCTCTTCTTCCTTCACCAGCACAAGTCCCCACCACCCGGAATTACATATTAATTAGCATGCATCCATTCTGTGGACAGGCCGCACAGGAGATGGACGTGAGGGTGATGGTGGACGCGGAGCACACGTACTTCCAGCCGGCCATCTCACGCATCACGCTGGAGCTCATGAGGAAATACAACACCGAAAAGGCCGTGGTGTTCAACACGTACCAGACTTACCTCAAGGAAACCTTTGACGAGATGACCACGGACTTGGAGCAGGCGGATCGTCAGGGCTTCTACTTTGGAGCCAAAGTAGTGCGAGGCGCATACATTGAACTGGTAAATCTATAGTATATCTATTAAAAAGTGTTTTCAGAAGATTGTATAACTAACAGGAGGGCAGCTTCACTATACAAGAAGGTCTCATCTTGTTTGGCTTCGTTACAGGAGAGAGCCCGAGCAGCTGCCATGGGCTATGAGGACCCCATCTGCCCCACGTACGAGGCCACCACTGAGAACTATCACAGATGTTTAACAGAGTGTCTCCGAAGGATTAAGGTATAAATCTAATTGACTTCTAAACTTCTCCAACACACAACCTTCTCCCCTGTTTACATTGATTTCCACCAGGAACCTTTGTTCATTATTAGTGTAATTTAATTTCAGGAGAACAAAGACCAAGGACAGGATAAAAAAATTGGCATCATGGTTGCCTCCCACAACGAGGATACGGTGCGCTTCGCCATCCAGAAAATGAAGGAGATCGGCATTAGTCCCGAGGACAAAGTGATCTGCTTCGGTCAGCTGCTGGGCATGTGCGACTACATCACATTTCCTTTGGGTTAGTCCCCTATTAGTCACTGCCTTCTCTGAAATGTTCTGACCCTGATCTGTACATTGGCATGCTCTAGAAGGACTGAATCAAGGTCCCCAACTTCAACATATTTTTGGACTAACAACAATTCTTAAATGTTTGATTTGCAGGCCAGTCGGGGTACTCTGCGTACAAGTACATCCCGTACGGGCCGGTGAACGAGGTGCTGCCGTACTTGTCTCGGCGCGCGCAGGAGAACAAGGGCGTGCTGAAGAAGGTGCAGAAGGAGAAGCGCCTGCTGCGCCGCGAGCTGCTGCGACGCCTGCTCTCCTTCCAGCTGTTCTATAAGCCCAAGGGGAACTACGTGCCCGTGTAGGCCATTCCAAGCCACACGGAGCCACGCCAGCCCGGCGGCTTATTGAAATGTTCCGTTATCTCCGTGGTGGCATATTAACTGATCTCGTTGATCCACCTAAAAGTTTCGTTTTAATCAGTTCAAGAATAATTATTTTTCTATTTCTTTACTCACCACAAATGTCTCATGCACCATTTCAATTATAATATAAATTCACGATACATATAAGATTATGGAATCATAGTGTCCGGAAGAATTGCTGATGGATGGCATCCGAAATGATGGAAAATATAATGGATTATTGATGCTTTTCTCGTTTAGATAGCAATGAACTTTTTTAATAAAGTACATTGTGTTACACAAAACTCAATTACAATTGCTGGGAACTTTTCTAGTGGATCAACTGTTTTACTGTTAATATGTCTCAATTAAAATTATGTTAATATGACAAAAACTAAATCTAAAGATTAAATAACTTTAATTTGTTATTGTTCTAGAAAACGTTAAAAAATTGGGAGATGTTTGAAACATTTTTAGTATTACCACACTGCCAAGATGGCGGTCTTTCTTCTCTCCCTCTGTCAGAATACTTACTGGACTGTAAGATAAGGGGACCGCCAGACGGCGGATGGTGGATTAGTTGAGCTGCGTTGTGAAATGAAAGCAACTTGCCTAAGAACCGTATAACGGAAATCTCATAGAAGTTTGTACATTATGATATTGTATTGTATTGTGTATTTATTATGTTCCCTTTTAAATTATGATTGTGTCGTAGCATGTCACATTATCATCCGGGCCGGAAGAAGACGGGGTATGGAATGGATTGTGTTTGCGGCGATTATTGGCATATCATGTGTGTCCGTGAAATGTCTCACCATCCGTTGGGAGGGTTAATGTTAAGAAAGCGACTGCGATTTATGTGATCAGATTATTTGTGTTGAGTTAGCTAATATTCAGTTTAGTTTTCAAGTTGCCTACTAACATCACCGGAGACCTGAATATCTCCAAATTACAAGAAATCCCCTCGCTCTGTATTTTGAAATTTAAAAATCTTTTAATTTGATGAGAGTACTATTTTTTATGAAGTTACGGACAAACAACACCGATTACTTCGGGTCTCCTGATATCTATAAACAGATTAAATGTCAAACTGTTTTTGAGTATCTGTCTACAGGTCTGTATAGGCGGGTCTGCATGCAAATACTTTCTTGAATTTAATTACTAAATTGTAAGGAAGATCAATTAATACTGTAAAATGACTTGTATATGTCCAACGTTGTTATATACCTTTATAATCTAATGTAAAAAGAAGCTAAATCTATTGTTAAAACAGCATAAAACCTTGCTGCTGTCACCTAAAGCGGTGCGTGTAGCTACGTGTAACTACTGTCCTGCGAGTAGCTGGCTGTTGTGCTGAGAGAGCGGGTCTGAGAGCTCGATGCGTAAACGGTGTGTGTGTGCGATGCTTATTTTATAAAACATTTTATGATATTATTAGCTGTAAAACGGATGGCCTTATTGCCAAAGTAACTTATTTTTGTGTCATTATATTGTTTAGATTAGTTTATTACAAGAGCTGGTTGGGAACGAATAGAATATTTTGCCGGACCACCGATTTTGTCGTTATTTGAAAATGACACTTGGAGAACAAACTGTGTTTCGTAAGGCAATTAGCTCCGTGTTCAGTTTGGTGGAGTAGTCGGAAACTGTTTATATTTGTATGGTTGGTTGTAAAGATATTCAGAAATGGAAAATGAAATGGACAATACGTATGTAAAGATTGTATTTTAGAATAATGTCACGCTAGGTTAGAAAGAAAATCTGTCCGAATAATTCTAAATGCATGAACTACTGCTGCTCTGAACATGAGCGTCCCACAAATAATTTAATTTGACACAAAATTACATCCCACGCCATCATCTTGTGTTATTATTGTTATTATATTTTTTTGTAATTTGGCTGTGGCTAATTTTGAGAATAAGTTTATTAACTTTTGAATAATTTATCATTTGGATGTGTAAAACACAAGTCAGATTACTAAGATGCCTGTAGATGTCTCCGTCCCCAATTGTAACCATTCGTGAAATTGGGATAAACATAATTTTTTGTGAAGATACCGCGCTGCAATTTGCTATATTTGCATGCAGCTTATGTCCACTTATGGTCTTTCAAGATGGCTCTACGCAATATAAATGGATAAAGCATGTATTGCACATTACATTTTCATCCATTATTTATAAATTACAGTATGATATTGATGTTATCGAATAAGTTCCTTTCAATAATGATAAATTAAAAACAATTGAGACCAATAAATACTTTTTACTCGCGAGTAGTAAATGGGTGTTTTTGCAGACAACTGAAGTATTTCTGCTGCGAGAGTTTCTCTCAGGAGAAGCTCTGGTGCCCGAAGCTTGATCTTATTTCCCATTTAAAACCGAATAACCACTCGTATATCCATGTGTTTGGAGAACAGGATAAGTGAGTTACGCGGCAGGGCCTGTGGCCACTGCGCAGTCTCTTGTTTTCTTCCGTTACAGCGGTGCTCCACCAGAGTGGATAGATCGTCACTCGCACTAAACTCACCAAGTATTAGGCGATACGTGTTGACCAATCGACGTCCCTAGGAGTGAGGGAGGATGAGTTTTGTTATGTTGTTTCTATGTATTTACATTAGTTCTGCGTGTTAAGATTTTTACAGTTCCTTTTATATCATAACTTCCCGCGATAAGATAACTGTAAATATACAATTTACTATAAACCGCTTGAAAAATAATTGTAGAACCAAGTAGTCACGCCAGCCATCTGCTTTTTGCATCATTTATTTAAATCTGTATCAACAAAAAGTCGATTTTGAAACAAAAGGGAATGAGTCAGGCTCGAGTTCAAATATGGAAATTCTCAATATGTCTACAACAATTGTAATATTATCAATACTAAATCCTCGGCAAGGAGTTATGTTGCTGCTAATCACATAATGTAAATTTAATTAAATGGAAGGTGTTACGTTATATAATCGGGAATAATGAAAATTACTTTAAGCTGTTGAAATAGTTGGGTATGTCTCTTATATGCCGTTTTGAACAGGCTGCAGAATGTTAGTAAGAGGATAAGTGTAGTATAGGAGAATGTTTGTACATTGGGAGTTGTAGGGAGGAATATTGTTACCGAGCCTCGGTGTGTACATTTAAACCAAAGGGATGCAATATTTTCAGAATTTATGCTATCAAATGCAAGGGTTTCTAGTTACTGTTATATGGAATCATGTGGTTCACTAATTGGTCTATATGGTTTAATCATGTGTGCTACAAGCATTTTTAGGAGCCATTTTACTTCAAGTTGAACCAGAATCGTAGGGCAATAAAACGGGCCATTCTTTAATAACCAAACAAAACATGTTTGAATGAAGCCTGTTCTACTTTTAGATTCTTATTAAAAACCCATGACATTGATAGACCTGGAGACAATAACTAATTAGATTGCAGCAGGTGCATGCTACATGCCTGAACTACAGAAGCACTCGGCTTAGTCAAATTACTATTTTTTGCAGTTCTGTTCCTAAGATATTGCATTACTAAATGAACCAACTGGGTTTCGGGAATATGGCAGTTTGTCAGCTCTACGTCTCTCGCCAGTAGGTGTGGGTGTGAGGGGGTGAGGGGGAGGAGCAGCGGGCGGTGCAGAGTGCAGACAATAATACTTTACAAGGTCTTAGGACAAGCGGTGTGTGTCATACCATAATTCAATAAATGTTAGTCTAAACTGTTCCCCGGATTTTATTTAATCCCCGCTTCCCCACACTACTCTATCCTGACACACCTCTCTAGCTTCCACCACATTCATATAGCGAGTCCATTTACATATACTTTCTTAACTCTTTTTTTAAGACTAAAACCAAGTCAATGGTATTAGAATTTATTTTCCAAACTCCAATATGCACAGAAATAAGCTCATTATTAACAACAGCGAACATCGGATAGGTCCAAAATTGATGCTTTCGAAATGTGATGCTGGCGACGAATGCTGTGTATACCCTGGACGGCAAGAAGAACAAACCAGTCCATCATTGACCAGCTGGGTATCAAGGAGTGAGTGCTCACTCATTGGTGTTGAAATATTTTGGACACAGCCCGGAGGGATCAGGACAACCTTGAAAAGCTCATCATCATGAGCAATAAGGAAGGAAGGCGACCACAAGAACGACCGCCAAGCCGCTGATCCGATCAAATCAGACTGGCCTCTCATTAACTGCCGCCTGGAGGCTGACGCGTGACAGGAGCGCAAGGCATGCCATAGTCAATAGGTTTCAGGATGGACGCGACCCTCAATCATGAGAAATAGGACTGAGAAGAAGATTATGAAGAAAGAATCCGGTTGTTTTCCGGCTTGAACCCAGGTCCCTTGGATCAGGAGCCAAGGATTCTATCCTCTAGACCCCCACCCATTCTTTCTTAATCCATGTATTCGATATGTATAAACCGGCATAGTGATACTCTCATAATTTTGTTCATTTTCTGATATCAGCATTTGAAATTCTGTTGTGCAACGTTTTACCACATATGTCTAAGGGATCTCCTTTCTACAGTATGTATTCTGTTATCATTATTTTTCTGCCAGCTTTATGGTTCGCTTCGAAACGAAAGGATTGGAACCAGAGCTCCATTGTGATCGGTCATTTTCTTGCTTTCACTTTCCCGATATATCTCGAATTGATTTATAAGTGAGAAATCCGATTACTGTCGATTACGATAAATAACTACAAAAATATAATGATTTTGACTTTATCTTAACATCCACACCGGGGAATCCAATCTCGCATCAACATCTCAAGGTCATCAATCGAGATGGCAAAAAAATCATATATTTTGTTCTAAGTAGGTGCATTTATGAAGTGCTATATGAAATAAAAGACAATTATATATTTTTTTTAAATGTACTTTTTAAATTCATAGTCAGTTAAACTGATTTATTTTTAATAAGATGTATTTTTTTAAGTGTTTCCGTACAAATAATAAAATAATTGAAGTTTCTTTTTTTGAATTCGATATTATTTTTTACACATACCTATATCCAGCGGCAGAAAACGCACCTCGGGTTCAACACTGGCTGGCGGTATCGACTTTACATAGGTATTATGTTACATTACAATACCGCCAACCAGTGTTTACCCCTCCGGGAAAACGGCGTGATGGTTATTTAGTTAGTTATTATAGTTATTTAGTTTCTAAGTACTTTCCTCTATTGCCTCCACATTCAAACAGCGTCATCTCACGTATCAATATCAGGTCAAGTGAATATGCTCGGGGGAGTCGGGCGGGTAGGTATATGTGAAGACTCGGCTCCCCATTCAGTACGGAGACTGCGCTCTATTTCATCTTCTAATGTAGGCAAGGGCAAGGATTCATGACTTCTTAGCAGATGCGATAATACACGTTGTCATCTTCATCGTCGTCGTCATCAACTCGCTGGGTTTCGGTTTGAGTTTGTGGTTTCGCCTATTAGCAGCAGCCTCTCAATTTCTATTCTTATTGTTACTTAGCTTGGAAAAAAGAATGTATCTTCCTCATTTATAGACATTGAATGGATTTTCCAAGTAAAGCAACACGGCAGCGGCAGTCATTGATGTACGGCGTTCTTTTATCCGGCGAGATAAAGACGTTACAACTTCCTTGCTTAGTCCGTTATTTGGGCTTTTCAGTTGTTGATCGCGAAACACAATGTGGTTTCTGCAGTAACTAAAGTTGCGTCCCCGCGGCATAAAACATTTAGGTACAGCAAGTTTTACTGGCTCTAAAGCATGTTCAATATCAGTCAATTTTATAAATTCTTCGTCTGTGAAAAAAATGAAGATGATGTCAGTTTAGGATCAATAAGAGATGTGCGCTGTTCGACTTCTTGGAATCTCGTTATCGTTGCTGCAAGACTACTCCAGTATTTCTCTATAAGTCCAGACCGTATTGACTTGTGATTCTAATACAACAGAGTTATCTTAAAAACTCATGCCGAAAACTAAAAAACAATGATTTTCCATACAAACACTATCATTTTATCGTATTTATTTTTAATTAGATGTATTTTTTTAAAGTGTTTTTAAAGGTAGAGGGAGACAAAATCATGAGTTCCACTTAAAAGTTGTTTAATTACCTATTAATGAGGCCGGGACGTCTGCGCTCATTTTTTATCGAATTCCATTTTTATTTTAGTCCCGCAAATCCCGCATGTGTAGTCCCGCATGTGTAGTCCCGCATCACCGATCACTAATCCAGACCTCTGAGGTACCTATTATAGTACTATCGCGCAAATTTGTTGAAGTGAGTGTACTACGAACACTTTTTTCAAAATTTTCCTAAAAGACTCTGGAGAAGGCTTTCGACAGGGTGGAATGGAGGAAGCTCTTCGAAATTTTGAAAAAAATTGATATTAACCCTTAACGTACCGTGTTCAAAACAAAACGCTCGCTCCCATGTGGTAAATTCAGTTTACCGCTAACTTTATCTATAAATATCAAGCATATGACTCGATGAATCAAAATTTAATTTATGTCATCTTGTAGGGAATTTCATTAGGAAAAGATCGATATCTATAACATACATGGATTATTTGAAAAACATATCATTATTAATTTTTTTCTGGAACCATGCGAGACAGACCATTCTGATATAAAATGACGACACAGCATTTATGAACAACTGAAAGCAAGTATGATCTTTTCTCGCCCCGCCGAGACACGACGACATATTGTACCTACTTGTGTATTGTGCGCGTATGTAATACAGCGTGTATAATAATTTATTTCATTTTTAAAATATTTGATTTTGTAAAATAATTCCAAATACTTTTTTTATTTTTAATATAGATTGATCAAAGAATGTTACCTATAGATACTGTATTTTATAACATATTTAAGGTTTAATTTCTCTGGCTTTTTCAAAATTCAAATACAATAAATAAATCATGATTTCAATTTTCAATCGGGTTAAAAAAAAGTGTGGTTGAATTTAAAAATACTTTTATTATTATCTATCACTAAAAAAGTCACAAAATAAAATATACAATTTACAAACAAGAGCACAAAAATAAATTGAAATATTAAAACATAAATAAAGGTCAAAACATACAATTGACAATTATTTTGAAATTCAAAAAAGTCTAATTCCACAGAAATATAATATTATAATTAACACAATCACAAACGTAATATAAATATCATTTAGGTACATTTCATATGGAGAACAAAGATGACATTTATTTTTTTATAGAAATATTACAATTAACACGGTAACCAACATAATAAAGATATCATTTAGGTACATTTAATATGGAGCATAAGGATTAAATTAAATCACGATATTAATTATCTTGAATAGCGCAACAAAGCATAAAGACATAAATATAAGGTAAAAAATAGAATGATTAAAAACAATAGGTATCAAAACTCGTAACTTTGAAATGAAAAAATAAATTATCACTGTTCTTCTACGTTTATATTTTCTATGGAATAACATTCTATACAACTTATAACTGTTTCCTCTTTCCTATGCAAAATACAAACAGCTTTATCACACAAATGGCATGTGAATCTTGTTCTTTTTTTATTATCCGCCGGGCAAAATCTGCACCTTCCACTTTTAATAGGGTGTTTTCCTGTTCCTGACGTAGACGGTTCATGTGATGTGTCAATACCGAAAAACATATTAATTGCATCTTTTTGCGGAGCATGAAAACGAGAAAATGTGATATTTCTTTGCTCAACGTTACGTTTTGCCAATTCTGTGGCCAATGTTCTAATAAATATTTTTCGACGACTTCTATCTTTTGCTTTCCATTCTGGAAATTTAGTTACCCATAACAGATATGCATTCAGTGCCGCTACATCAATTAATTCCATAAATATTCTGAATGGCCACCTTCTTGTTCGACGTACACAAGAATACTCTTGTGTTAATTTGTCCCCTAGATCAACGCCCCCCTTTGTTTCATTATAATGGAGAATTACATCCGGTTTTTTTTCGAGAGAGTGTTGATCTATTTGTATCGCGTTAAATTGGGTTGATAATAAAAATACGGCTTTGTTTTTTTTTGGGACATATGAGACCAATGTTAAATTTTTATTAAACCCAAACATGCTACTATAAACTTCCTTTGTAGGAGAACGTTGGAAGGCTGCAGGTATTTCTTTCTTATTTGCCCTCAAAGTCCCTGTTATAGTTAAGTTATTCTCTAATAATTTGTTCGCCAATTGAACGGATGTAAAAAAATTATCTACGGTGACACCTCTATTTGTTCCAAAATATCTATTCACTAAATCAACTACCACTCGTTGTCCTTGATTCATTTCCTTCTGATTGTTTATTTTCCCTGTGTATAGTTGTGCATCTAAAATGTATCCAGTTTTTGCATCAGCAGCTACCCATATTTTAATGCCATATTTTCCCGGTTTGCTTTTCATGTAAACCCTAAATGGGCATTTCCCTCTAAACCTAGCGAGACGTTCATCAACTGTAATATGTTCACCAGGTAAAAAATGCTTTGCAAATGTTGCTCTAACGTTATTAAACAACGTTTGCGCGGGTTCTGCTTTATTTCCCGTATTTTTAATGCGTTCTTCACGTGTGGATCTATCATCGAATCTTATGGTATTGTATATTTCTAGAAATCTGTTTCTAGACATAACTGCCGTAAAAAATGGCTGACGATATAAAACCTCATTAGTCCACAATTCACTAATATTCATTTTTCGTCCTCTATTTCTACCGGCCGCTAACAAAACCGCAATGAATGCGTATATTTCTTCTGGTGATATTGTATTATAATTGAATCCAGCTCTACTAATGAAATTGTTAGTGTTTAAACACACATCTTCTACAGTTTCCTTTGTAAAAAATAATTTAAACGTGTCTTCTATGTTAACAATATTTTCAGCTGTACCGGTTAATCCGTGCCTTTCACTTACTATATTATGTACACGTCGTCTTGATGATGCTGGTGGTAAAAAATTCCAAGCGAAACCTGATTTCGATACCCAAACTATATCTTCACTATCTGCTATTGCTCGGCTTTCTGCAACTTCATCAACTTCAGGTTGTACACTTATATCCGTATCAGATTCCACAGAATCAACTTCGACATTATCTTCAGTAGTCGATAATTGATCGTTTAAAGGTTCATATTCCAAATCACTATCAGATTCACTATTTTCTAAATATTGTTCAATATCTGCGTCAGTTAGATTTTTTCCTGCCATTGTTATTAATGTTCAATAAGTATAGGTAGGTTCTTGATTTCTGTTTTTCAACATTCACTTTGATTTCTACACTATAAACTAATATTATGTATTATTAGAAGAAAAACTAATATTATATTAAATAGTTAACAACTATGTAACGAATTATTTTTGTAAACACTAACTAGAATTTTAACATAAGTACTCTTTTTTTCAATATTCATATGCTGTTTCAGCCTAAAGCTCAACTTGACGCTTTAGCCGAAACTTGTACTTGTAAACTTGTAAACTAGTAAACTTGTAAACTAGTACTTGTAAACTAGAAACTTGTACTTGTAAACTTCTTTGACGGAACGGAAAACTGACGTGAGATCGCGGGAGCGTAAGGATGGTCCTTACTATAGCACTGACAACTGGAGACTTCTCCCTTATCTAAAAGGGTTCTGTATATAAAGCCTACCCTAACTAAGGGTGGCTGGTTTTTCCCGTTATCTCAAGTCATTCCGTTCCGTACCATATTTATGCACATTAAAATTACAAAATTAAAACTTAATATTTAAATAATTATAATCTTAGCCTAACCACACCGTAAAGCTTTATCTTTCACCGTGTAGGCCAATTAGATCCATTTACATAAAATACTAAGTCGTTAGATATCTATTCATATAACACAAAGATGCAAAGACAAACAAAGACACACAAAACATTACAAAATTTAAAAACTAACTAACTAACTAACCATCACGCCGTCTCCCCGAAGGGGTAGGCAGAAAGAATGGACTGCCACACATTTCTTTCCTGACATATTTCTCTCGCTTCCTCAACATTCATACATCGTGTCATGCACGCGCGTCGATTTCTCTGACTCCTCACATGGCCGACATTCAATATTTGATTTATTTGATCGTGCCACGTTTTCCTTGGTCTTCCTCTATTTCTGGTACCATTTACATCATTAAAATATATTTTTTTTACCATTCTTTCTTCATACATTCTTTCCATATGTCCAAACCATCTTAATGATCCTTTCATTATTTTGTTCATGACACCATCATTCGCACCGCATTCACTTCTTATATTTTCATTCGACACTCTATCATACACAGAATATCCACACATTCGTCTAAGAGATCTCATTTCTACTGCATTTATTCTACTTTCGTCCTTCCTTTGCCAGTTCCATGCTTCGCTTCCATACATAAGGGTCGGTAGAAGAACACCATTGTGCACTGCCATTCTAGCTTTTTTGGATAGGTTTTTGTTTGCGATGACAACTTTAAGTGCACCATTCACTTTGTTGCCTGCCCCAACCCTTCTTTCAATATCCCTCTCCACTCTCCCATCTCTTGTAAACATACTACCTAAATACACAAATTCAACTACAAAATTTAAACATTGCAATAATGTTAAATAATGGTATAACTAACATACTCGTATATCTAAAATGTACTGTGACTAAACAACCTTTTTATTTAATTAAATTTCTAAATAATAATTTTCTAACTGCCTACCCTCTCGGGGAAACGGCATGATGGTTTCTTGTCATTGTACCTACTGCTAGGATTATCCTTTATAAGCGCTCTATAGAATTTACTGTTTACATAGACAAGTAAACCAATTTTAATTCTTGGGATTGACCCTTTTAACCTTTTGGCCTATGCAAACAACCTAAATGCATTGTTTGAAGAATGCGGGAAATACTGCACTTATATTTATTGACCTTTTAAAAATACCTTTCTATGGTCCTAAGCCAGCACCTTTGACTGTTCGGCCTATACAAATAATATCCAAGCAATTAGTTGTTATTTTATAATATACCCGGAAAATACCCGCGATAACATTCAAATATACCTTTACAGGTCGGCAAACAAAAGTAAAAATTATATCTATAATACATAAATAACATCTGTAATTATTTAAATTCTAAATGTCTAGTTGCTAACATCTTTGTTTGATTACAAAAACAGCCTTAACATATGCGATAAGCCACAACAAAAAATAGATAACATTAACAACCTACACTCAACTGCGTTGAATATGAAAATGCGTTATTTTTTAAGTGCCCTTGAGGTGTAGAAACTTTACAAAACGGCGCTATATAAATTGTCTCATTACTGATTAATCAGTGAACTGTACACAGATTTTGTACAACGTATATTCTATCAACGAAAATTCAATAAAACCACAATAACGGTGATAATCACTGCACAACAAAATGACGTGATATAAATCACGGTACGAGACACTCTGTATAAAGCTAAAATGTTCATGAGATCCAACATAATAATTTGTGTAGTTAGTAAAGAGGCTTTAATAAAAATTATATTATTTATATAATGTTTAACGCAACAAGTACGTATCAATATTTGATTCTTTTGATAAAGTGGTCATATTTACAGAGTTCTAAGTAATATTATGAAGCTAAGCGTTTCCGTTCACATGGCGCTATAATTTTACGTATGATAAAGGCACCTAGGCAAAATGTATCCCACGTTCAAGACAACGAGTACGTATTAATATTTGTCCCTTTTGGTAAAGTGTTAATATTTTCACAGTTCTGATATTATTAAGTTGCGTGCTGCACAATCGGTATTATTACGTCAGAGAAAGGCCAAACATATAATTTATAATAGTTCAAAACAGCGAGTAAGTATTTGTCACTTTTGATAAAGTTGTAAATATTAGCAAAACAAATTCTACCTCAACACGAATGAAGGTGAGGGCAGTCTTAAAAAATATTTTTTTTTTGGGATGAAGGAAGTAATTTTTTGCTTTTTTTTTTATTACGAAATATTGAGAACACTTCAATGGAGGATTACAATTTTTTTTATAATATTAGGGTCCATAGGTTTTAAGAAAATCAACTTTAAATTGGCAGTGGAAACTCAATTTACCACATGGCAACGCGACGGTTAAATATAGAGATAGACAAATAATCCAGGCGCTATACAAGAATGAGGCCGCCATAATCAGATGTGACGAGGGTACAAAGGAAGCCAGTATAAGACAAGGGGTAAGACAGGGATGCTCTCTGTCACCTGCTCTTTTTAACGTTTACATACAGAATGCGTTTGACGACTTGAGAGAGAGAATGAGTCACAGAGAAGGTGTAAGGATACACGGGCAAAAGATAGACATGATAAGGTTTGCTGACGATATTGCTATGGTTGCTGAGGAGGAACTGCAGGAGGCCTTAGATACTTTGCAAGACATTCTTCAAGATAGCTACAACATGAAGATAAATAAGGACAAAACAAAGCTGCTGACGAGTAACTCTAACTAGTCCTGAGATGTTGAAGATCTTCTGTTACGATATCAATATCGGTCCCATGGGACGCTGTGGACCAGCAGACACAACTTTACTTCTCTATCCACCTGACGCCGATAAGGCCCGCACGTCACCGAGCCATCCGATGACACTCGACTCCGGCCGATTATTTTTTATCGCAGTCAATGAAGAGAGAGAGAGAGGCCGTTAACATTACTACTTGTTGACTGAATTTCGGTAGTAAGTATATAAACAGAAGGTCGGCTCGGGTTATCTGGGAGCTTAAGAAATGGGTCGCTCTTGCGGGAGATAAGCCACCTCACTGTGTCAATGTTTGAGTCACGCCGCCACCCCGTCCAACCTGCAACCTGCTCAAACTCTCGGCTATTCTTACTAGTTACCTACTATTGAACTATATATAATACAGAAGTTTTGTCTGTGTGAACCAATAAACTTATTACTGTTGCCTGAGCGGTGTGTAAACCTCGTAAGTAGACAGCGCTAGATTCGGACTATCGGCTAGGCTAGAACAATGTTCCTGGACTCCGGACCGCGCGGCTGTACCTGCGGCTCTTATCTAATTGTAAGTGTTTAAAGAATGCAGAAATTGCGTTCATATCTCGACTGCCGCGCATCGCTTCTATTTGCAATTTGGAGGGTAAACTCCAAGTCTGTTGGTACTTGCCGGAGGACAGCTATTATATGTATTCCGATAGTAAACACCAATATCGCAGTACACAAGCTGCGCGCCTTTATCAGCTATTTCCACAACAAAACCGGGCGGCGCGTCGCTACAGCCGGAGTGTTCAGTCGGCAGCGAGAGTGGCTCATCTCGGCAGTGTTCACTCATCGCGATGTTCTTCCCTCGGACAACATTTTTCCTCTGTCTGGTGATCTACGCGCGCGCGCAAGTCGACGGCGATGACTTCCCGGACGAGGATGCCGACATTCAGAGCGCGCAAGGGGACATCGTGCAAGTCTCCATGCTGACGAGACACGGACAGAGAACTCCTAAGAACCCGTATCCCAGCGACCCCTGGAGGGACCGCAAGTACTGGCCGGAAGGGTGGCTGCAACTCACTGCGGAGGGAGCCAGCCAGCACCGCGCCCTCGGGGCCTGGCTGCGCCACAGGTACCCTCGCCTCATCCCCGCGCAGTACAGGACCGCCGACATCCTGGTGAGGAGCACGGGGATATCGCGCACTCTGGCGTCGGCCTTCGCTCTCTCCTCGGCCCTGTACCCCGACCAAGCCGTCCCCATCCACTCCATGCCGTCGGAACAGGACAAGCTCTTCTCTCCGCACAAGTCGTGTCCGCCCTTCGATCGTGAAATGGACCGGTTCATGTCCACTCTGCCCTTCCGGATGGAGGAGTACTACCGGCAGCCGCTGTACCAGTGGCTGTCCCAGCAGACGGGCAAGCGCGTCCGCGGCCTGGAGGCGGCCGAGTCCCTCTATAGCCTGCTGACCATCGAGCAGCAACGGGGACACGCTCTTCCCAAGTGGACCCAGGCCGTGTTCCCGCAGCCCCTGCGGAACCTGACGGGGAGGTATCTGAGCAGAAGTTCCGCCACTCCTCTGCTGGCAAGGTTGAGGTACGGCCAACTTCTCAAGAACATCCTGCACAACGCGGAGCACGGAGGAAGTCTAAAAACCAAGAAAGTACTGATATACAGCGCCCACGACTTCACCGTAGTCGGGGTGTTGAACTGCTTGGGTCTGTTCGATGGAATCCCTTCGGGTTTCGCAGCATCCATTATCTTCGAGGTCCGGAGAGGGAGCGACCTCCGCGGGAACACCATCGACATTTTGTACAGAAACGACTCGACGGTGGAGGCCGCGAGCCTGCCGGTGGAGAAGTGCGGGCGCCCCTGCTACGTCAAGAAACTGAGAGAAGTGTTAAAGGACATACTTCCGAAGGACATAGAGGAGGAATGCGAGGCCGTCCAGCGGCCGGTGCTGTGCTCGCTGCGCACGGTGGAGGACGTGTCCCTGCTGTGGGCCGTGGCGCTGGGCTCGGCCGCCACGGGCGCGCTGCTGGTCGTGTTCTGCGCCAAGCTGTACGTGTGCGCCAGGCCGCTGCAGTGGCAGATGTACCAGCACCACATCTTGGACCACGAGGCGCGCCACCCCAACTACTCCACAATCAAGGGAGACAACTCCGCACAGAAATATTGAACCGCCGCGCGAGTAGAGTATTAGGTACTCGCAACCATTGATCTCTGAGGTGATGAAGTGAGGCGGCTGCCGCTGTGGGACGCGCATTTAGTAGGTACAGCTGTTATATGTAAGATTTTGTTAATGCGTGAGAATATTATCTTGTTTACGTTTGATGGATCAAATATTTATTGGACTCTTATTTGGGTCAACTCGCAACTTGTAAACAAACATTTTCTACAAATTCAATGTCTGATCTTTATGCTTTGTGTACGCCACACTTGTCCTTACACAAGCCTCACTTTTTGTTAATAAGCATTTAATCTACGTACAACCTAAGAATTATTTTTTGTAGAAGCTTGTTTGTTATGTAAGTTTCGGGTTGTTTATTAAAAATTTTAGAATTCATTCACCTACCATACTTACGTAACTTTTGAAGATGAACGGATAGGCATCTGTGTTTCTGTAGCATGCGCGAGCTGTTGAATGGTTTATACTCGTACGTGCTGAAAGAGAAAAGCTACTCTCTTTAACCATGAAATGTGTTAGAATCCAATAATATTTATGACTCGTAATTCTAAAATTTCCCGCGATTGTACAACATTTAAAATATATTTATTGTTTTCTGTCTTCGGAAGAATCCACCAAAAAAGTTTTATTATTTCTAATACCTACTCTAATTGCATAAGCAAGTACTCGAACATGGTATTGTTTTCAAAGCAGGGCTGGTGGACAGAAGTTAATCGACTCCGATAGATGGAACTTGACTTAGTTCATCTCCAGTGCCGACTTACGGCGACCCAGCATGTTGCGAAGTGCCGAATGAAACAACAAGTGATGTTTGTAATGATATTTAATGTTTTGGAAATGTCCGCGCGAGGGCAGAACATTAAAGCTGAATCTTGACACATAATAGAACAGAACAGTCTTTACATTTACCATGTTAACATTTCAACAGTTCTATCTCATATCTTCCCACCACCCGCCACCCGCTCTATCTAACACGCTCGTTACTTCCTCTTCACGTCATGCGTCACACTGACTTGAAACGCTTTAATTTAGTATCGATTTCAATCAATATGCAACAAATTGGTTCAAGAGTAATGACGCAATATTAAATATGGAGTCATCTACAACGCACAGTGTTTTCAACGTGTGTGAATAATGAAAGACAATTCCGTGAACTCTTAATCCTTCAAAGAAACTTTACACTCTTTAAGTATTGATTTCACATAGGTATATTTCTTTGAACTTGCAAATTGTAATAGCAGTGGAATTAGACACGCTAGGGATAAATGTACGAACAAGTGATCGTTCAGTGAATCTTTTTTAATTATTTATGAATTATCCCTGGCAAATACAAATTTTACTCGTAACCTTATCTCCACGTTTAATAATTTAAAGCATTTAATTATATATGTTAATCTTCCATATATGTAGTCATGTTACCATTATTACACTAGACAACGTTTTTAAATGTATTAATGCTGGATTAGAATTTTTAAAATAAAATAATTGGTCTATATTGTACGAAGGCATGTGAATTTCGTACAGTCAGCTTTTATCTCGGAAGAATAAATGTGTACGTGTGTATGCTGTAGGCGGTGGGTACCTACTACATATTATATATGCGATGACGTGAAGAGAATTACACTTTTTATTGAAAACATTGAAATCTCTGTTTCAGCGTTCATTCACTCAGATAAGTGAATGAACGCTGAAACGTAGGCGCTATCTTCAAATAATCGTTATTCAAAAATAAATAATATTTTCATTGGATTCCTAACAGATGTCACCACCTGTATTGAGAAGTATAAAGGCAGAAACATACTATTAAAGGCAGAAACATACTATTAACACGCCACGCCACCCGATGCCACGTGATGCGTGTTGAGTCGAATCAAATTGTATTGTTTTCTATGGACAGAATCACACTATGAACACCCGACGTGTTGCCGATGGTGGGAGTAAACACGCCACGTCGCGTGTTAATAGTATGTTTCTGCCTTAACACGCGACGTGGCGTGTTTACTCCCACCAACGGCAACACGTCGATCTAACTCGTCTGGATCGGGTGGCGTGTGCGCGCATGGCGTCGCGTCGGGTGTTCATAGTGTGATTCTGTCCATAGAAAACAATACAATTTGATTCGACTCAACGCGCATCACGTGGCATCGGGTGGCGTGGCGTGTTAATAGTATGTTTCTGCCTTTAGTTCTTCCTTCTACGTTCACACGGTGTTCGAAAATTAATTGTTATAGAACGGAGGGTGGACCAAGCATTTCAAATTCTATGAACGATGCACGTGAGGCAGTGTTTAAAAAAAATAATGCCCATTGCCCGTGAGTATGCGCATAACTAGCACAAAAGAATAACGTCCACCATTTAATACTGTGCCACCTGGTGTGGCTATACAGTCTTATTTTGTCGTTGTCACACTCCGGACAAGGATATTCTGCCTCCACGGCTGGACCCGTCCACTCCGTCTCTCCGTCCCCTGGCATGCAGCGAAGACTCTTCTGCCAGTCAGTGTGCAGGTTTGTTTAAAAATATATCAAAGCGGGAAAAGTACAAACAAATTAAGTAGTCATTGATAATGCCATGTAGTAGGTACCATCAATTGGTCTGTGATGTTTATCGTGAAGTAGCTCTAGTAAAACCTTGGTTTTTAAGATTAATGTAAGACAATACAATTAGTACAGGAATACAATTAAATTCAGAACACCATATGAACGCCAAATTACTTTTTATTAAATACAATACAAAGTGATGGGTTTTTTATTGAAATATTGATGGAACGTATTATTACCGACGTAATGAAGGAGATGCTTATATTTTAACTTTGGTTTAACCGTTATGTGTAGTATTATTTATCTATTTCATTGCTACTCTAATAATTTCAAATTTTAATTGTTATTTTTTATATCGTCAACATTTAAAAAAGACATTATTTAAGGTTTATGATATTTTTTCATGAATGATATACATCGTAATACGAATATAAATATAATAACACGAAGATCGTACGTCTACAGTTTTGTTAATACTATCGATTCATTTTCCGAACCGACTAGCCAAGTCCCTTTCAAATAATAATTCAATAAGAACAACATAAAGTGTCCCAGTACAACCAATGGTAAATCTAAAAACTAGCGGAAGTTGGAAATAAACTATTTTTCTTTCGAACTAACGTGTAAAACTGACACATCCCTATATTTGTTTTAATAGCAAATATCGTCAAAATTTAAGGGGAGCAAAACCTTTACATTTTTTTCAAATCGCTAGTTTTTATTTTTTCCCCCCAATATTTCGAAAGCATAATATATTGCGAGAATATCGGAAAGAGGAAAATTTAAATAATAAATATAAACGGAGTTATCGCAATTAGTCTACCGTATACTATTATAGTGGGTCAGGTTTCTGGTCGTAAAGCATGGGTTGGACAATGCGTGTAACTGCATGTATGCGAAATGGAAACTGTCCAAGCATTACAGTCAGTTTAGCTGGAAAGTTTGTCGTGTATAGTTAATGTTTTTGAAACTAAAATGCCCTACTGTCTTTAAAGAACTCGAGGTAATATTGTTCGAAAATTAAAAAAAAATACATATGTATTTACAAATAAGTGCGGGAAGAAATTCGGACAAAGTACAGAAAGCTATCGCTTAAAAAAATGAAAACTTGAAGATTAGTCCATTAATTGGCGGTGAGATAAAACATCATGTGCAACTTATTTATAAAGATTTATCCAGGGATGATTTACTTAAAATATTCTTGGGTGGTTATACCCAAAATGCTAATTAAAGTTTTAACGCGACAGACCTCCAAAGCAACTGCATTCTGGGCTAAAAATCATTATAATCTCAGCCTTAATTGCTGCAGGGATATTGAATGAAGGCTGCATCTCCATTCTGAGAGCTATGAATAAGTTATAATAATATAATTGTTCCCACCTAAACCAAAGTTTTCGGTGAAAACACTGATGAGGCGCGAGTAGCGAGGCCGAACCGGATGAGTCTTTCTCCGACAAAAGCAGCTCGTGCAGTCCGAATACTGCAGCTAGAGGAAGCTTTCTCAGGAAGCTGAATACTTGTTATGTGCTTGGGATCGCTGATTAATCGGTAAGTCACTCAAATCAATATTTTTATTGTATTGAAACTTTAAATACGATTATCTCTAAACTGCTGCATCTGTAGCACAAACAGTTATTGACCGATCTGGCTGCAATATTGGGTGGTTTTTGTTTATAAAATTATCGGAAGGATAAACCTAAAGTTTTTAATACATCGCGTAAATAAATTTTATTTTTGAGGTGAAAGTTGTCGAAATTTTTTTCGAAAATTTGAATATTTTTTATGTACTTTTTAAATCATTTTAAAAGTTTTTCCATCCGATATCGATAGATAAATATATTTTTGGTTTCAGATTAATAGAAAATGTAGTACAAAAGCAGCACTTTTCGATGTCACGTTAACGACCCATGTTTTTTTTTGTAAAAAAAAAAAAAAATTATGATACTTCAGAGTTGTAGTAAAATAAAGTATTTGTTTTAAAAATATGCGTTTATTTTATCACCTTTAAAAAAAATCATAAATAAAAACTCATTTTCGGGCGTTTGCTCCCCTTAAATAAACGATACAAATATTGTAGGCGATGAGGTTCGCAACCCATCACACCGCGTCTCTCGCGTTGGCGAAAAGAGAAGAATGGAGTGCAGCATCGATTAAAGTGTTGCAGTCCATTCTTTCTGTCTACCCTTTCGGGGAAACGGCGTGATGGTTAGTTAGTTAGTTAGTTAATATATGAACGTGTGACAGTTTTCTGTGACTATTACTCTATGGCTTTTTATATTTCCAAGGATGGGGACATTGAAGGTTATATTATAATTATTGTATGACTGAGTGACTTACAAGATAGGCACAGTAAATTATATAAACGGTATCAAAATTACGTCCTATCGACTATCAGGTAATGCGTATAATAACTGCTCGTAAAGGATTTAAGAAGGTCGTCCCACACTCGCAAACATCTTGGAATTTGTAAGAAATAGATTGCCTTTACCGGATTTCTCTAACTATTTATTTTTATTGATAACAACATATGTAAAAATGACAGAGATGTCTAATATATAGTATGTAGAAATTCAAACCAGATTTCGGAATTATTCTTATTCTTATTACAAATGATTTCTCCCACTTCCTTTTATACAGTGAAATTATTGGTTTTAGGAAAGAAAAGGTTATCGGTTTAGTGTCTATAATACATGTCGAGATGACACAGAGAGAATCTACGTTTTATTCGCAGCCACACACAACCACACAACACTCATTAAGTTAGGTATAGCAATACCTGTGGGCGTGCATCAATACGAGAACAGTATCATTAGGTACCTACTACAAGTACAGGTATTAGTCGTGTGTTGTGCGATTTAGTCATATTTCCGGCCAATATTACCCTCCACTACAGTGATTCACCACTACATGAGATACATAATACACAATAAAAATAAAAATGTCGGCTTTGTACAAAGTTTATTATATTTTATAGGAATGGCGCGCATCAAATACATTTTATAATGCCTTAGCAAAACGAAACATGGCATTCCCATAAAATGTAATACAACTCCTAGAAACTAAAAGTTTCCGTTCATATAAATTATTTTATATACAAGTAACACACTTCGTGAACATTTTATTAATTAAATAAAGAGGTTTTTTTAGTAGACTAAATAATATTAAAGTAGTTCCTAAATGAAGGATTGCGCTCACTCCACTTCGCCATTTCTGTTTTTGCTTGTACAATATAATACTAAGTTGTACAATACAATAGTTATGGCAGCACGATCACTGACTGTATGTCTGTACCTACCATATGGATAATACGCACGGAAATATGACGAAATCTTTTTGAGCAATTCTTAATTTTACAAATATACTTACATTATAGGATTATGGCACCGCGTATCTACTACGAGTATGTTAGGTTCCATCTACTGCACATGAATGCACTGGGGATTTTCTATAACATTTGTTTTAACCACGGGAACTAAGTTAGAAGTTAAGAAAATAGCAGTTTCCACGACAGTCACTTTAAGAAACAAAATTACAATATGCTTTCACTGCCACACCTGCCTCATATTATTTACTCGCCGGTACAAACATTAAAACCCTAATTATATTATTATAATACAACATATAAAAAATCACATTTTTCATAATATCGCACATCAAATGTGTGTCGCGTGCATTTAAATAACTACAGAATCCTCCTCCTGTTTGATCATACATTATGTACCTATTATCTTGTTAACACCGCGCCACTGTCGGGGAGTAGGTACGTAAATACCCACACATTAAATATGTTATTGAAAATTAATATTGGGTGCTCCTTCACTCATCTGCCCGCCAGCGAATTGATTGTCGTTATTCGAATGACAACATATAATACGAATACATTCGCTTCCCGCTCTGCCACCGAGGAAGTGGCGCGCTCGAGATGTGCGTGGCCCAAAATTTGTTATTATCCAAGATGACGCTTTTCCATGCATGCTGTTATACCAATCCAAGATCCCGATATTTAATATGGAGTTTACATCATTGTTGAAGAAACAATAAACCAATCAAAGATGTTTACATGTTCAGCTTACTCCGCGTATTCAATCAAACATCCCGAGTCGTGGGAAATTGTCTTCGAAATCGAGGTTATTGACATATTCTATTATAGTTTTAGCGCATTCATCCGAAGATGGCTGGATTATTTGGGGTGTTTTTTTAAATACAGTATCTGCAAATAGCGGTTTGGTTTATTTCTTACATTTCATCGTTTATTAATATAAATCCCCTCCCTCGAGATCCGGGGATACTCACGTTCCGCTTGTTCCGGGATGTTCATCCCGAATATTAAAATTGCGCTACAAATAATGACATGGAGTGCTATCGTCGCCTCTCGTTTGGCACATACAAAGGATACCGAGTGCGGTCCAAGACGTCTCGTGGTCCGCACTCTATTCTATATTCTCGTATAAAACATTTCACCCCTCTAATAATTAAAGGATTATCTAAAGTAATTATTCATCTTCATAAGTATGCATTGCATCGTGAAGTGCGCATAATAGAGTTTAACATGATTTAATTTATAGTACTAAAGAATTACACAACAGTATATAAAGGTGGAGACAATTTGATCGAAAGTTCATCCACGAGGATAAACCTCTTCACTTACGATCGATACCCTTCCCCGCTTTCGTGCGTAGCACGCTCGCAACTGAGAACAGGGAGTGCTGAGAGCCTCCTCAGTGCGGGAAGTGTCCCCCGCGTTAGTGGGTGATAAGAGCCGTGAAGGCGGGAAGTGTCCACGCGACCGCCCGGGGTGCCGGGCTGAGCTTGAGTGCGGATCATCGATCCGGCGCGAAGAGCAGCGGCAGGGCGGCTGCAGGCAGGGCGAGGAAGAGCGCGCGAAGGGCCCAGCGCGCGCACAGGAGGGCGCGCGCCGCCAGCGCCACGGACAGGCCCAGCGCGCGCAGCGACAGAGACAGGGCGGCGCGCCCTGCGGGGTGAGGCTCGTCCACCAGAGCTACACAAGGCGACAAACCCCATTAATACGATAGAAGGGTACCCACCGCTTACCCGAGACTGTTTTAGGGTGCAGCGGCGCTCTTTCGTCCCTTCTCCCGTCCATCCAGGACTTTTTTTATTTATTTAAAGGAACATAGAAGTTCCCGCCACATACCCGAGGCTGTTATAGGACGTAGCGGCGCCCTTTTGTCAACCTCGCTCGTACACTCCCTGGGCCTGTCCCCGGTCCATCCGGAACTTACATTTAAATACGGCAACAACAAGGGGGTGCCAGACCACATTTAATCTACCCCATCTTACTTCTATGCTCCGCTGTACTTTATTGAATAAATAAATAAGCATAAATTATAATACATGACCATTTTAGAAACATGTAAGAACAGGAGAGGCAGAGGAGACAAATACGGGATGGGAAAAAAAACCTGGAGTACAGTTTTTGGCATAAAGGACAAAGGACGAAGTTTAGGAAGCATTTCATAATATTAAGCCCCAGCATCCTTACATACGTGGAGGCCGGCTAAGTGTCGGCCTCGGCAAATGCATCCAAAACTGACATGAACAGTTATTTCATTTAAGCAAATCTAGGGGAGCAGCAAGGTACATTTAAGATCCTCTAGTTTATCCCTTCTATGGTCAGCACACGAATAGAAGGAGAGAAGAGGATGGCACTCACTGGGGAGGAGCAGGTCCCACACGGCCCCGCAGCCGGCCCAGGCGGCCGCCATGACGGGCGGCAGCTGCAGGTCGGCCCGCGCCGCTCGCCACGCGCCCAGCGCCAGCAGCAGGCACGCGTGCCACACCAGGCCCACTCCTGGAACAGACGCACTCTTCCTTCAACCTCTACCTCTACTCTTTAAACTTTAGGCGTTAATACGATGGAACGATATAAACTCGTTCACCTGATGATAAAGGGGTAAAACCTTTGAAACATGATGATGAAAATAAACTAAAAATGGAAAAACAGTGTTTTAATTCATAAAAAAATCTTAAAACAAAAGTTTTAAAGACCTAAAACAATCTTAAAAAAAATGAGAGAAAATTTCAATAACATTTAACATGTAAAACTAACTAACTAACTAACCATCACGCCGTCTCCCCGGAGGGGTAGGCAGAAAGAATGGAACGCCACACTGTTCTGTCCTGACATACTTCTCTCGCTTCCTCTACATTCATACATCTTGTCATGCACGCACGTCGATTTCTCCGACTCCTCACGTGACCGACATTCAATATTTGATTGATTTGATCGTGCCACGTTTTCCTCGGCCTTCCTCTATTTCTAGCTCCGTTCACGCCGTTTACATATACCTTCTTTACCATTCTGTCTTCACTCATTCTTTCCATGTGTCCAAACCATCTTAATGACCCTTTCCTTATTTTGTTCATAACACTTTCATTCGCACCACATTCACTTCTTATACTTGCATTTGTCACTCTATCATATACAGATTTGCCACACATTCGTCTTAGAGATCCCATTTCGACTGCATTTATTCTACTTTCATCCTTCTTTTGCCAGTTCCATGCTTCACTTCCATACATAATTTAATATGTAACTAACTAACTAACTAACCATCACGCCGTCTCTCCGAAAGGGTAGGCAGAAAGAATGGACTGCAACACTTTAATCGATGCTGGACTCCATTCTTCTTATTTCGCCAACGCGAGAGACGCGGTGTGATGGGTTGCGAACCTCATCGCCACCAATAGGCATCTCCCGCGCATACTTCAATTATTCAACGTCTACATAATAAATCTAAAACAAATTATACAAAATACAATGATATCAAATAAAATAACACATAAAAATAATTTAGCACATAATGTATGCTCAGGAAATTGAAAAACTTTGTTTAATCCACTATTTATAATATTAAAAAATATTTTAAAAAAACACTACGTGTTTCGGAAGATACCTCCATCTTGAGGTGTAAAAATATAATAAAAATTAAACAAAGAAAGACTAATAAATTAAATCGATACAATAATTCAAATTTAATAATTAACCTGGGCTATTTGTTATAAGTAGGTACTAACAATTATTTTCTAACCGTAAGAACTAATAAATAATATTAAATAATAATACATGATGATAATATAAAAAAAAAAAAATTATTTAGATAAAACATACATTAGTAAAGACATAATTTATATAGAAATTAATAAATGATTAATTTGCATTTGATTGTAAATGGGACATTTTACTTTGTCTACATTTAATGTCCCAAGCTCCCATTCACAATCAAATGCAAATTAATCATTTATTAATTTCTATATAAATTATGTCTTTCCTAATTTTTTTAAATATTTTTTAATAAATAGTGGATTAAACAAAGTTTTTTAATTTGCTAAGTATATTAATATGGAATTCCACAGTGTTAATGCCTTAAATTTAATATGATTGTATTGAAACGGATATTGCTCCAATATTGCAAATATAATTAGTTATCTAAGAAAACTGAACATTGCACAATGTCGGCGTAGATTATTAATAGAAACAGTTGATTTGGAGTGTCAATATTTAGAGTAAACAGGGGGAATTTATTTAAAAGCGTGAAAAGCAATTATAATTACAATCTGTCTTCTTGTGAGCATAGAGATAACCACTCGGGACATGGTGATTCCTTTGCGTTTTATCTTGCGCTTCGTAAACATCCGATATTGACGAAGTGACGCTATCGATAAAACAAACTTTAGTGATGCAAATGTAAATGCAAAGTCCGAGATCGCGACAGTACAGCAGTATAGCAGTGGGTATAGTACCTGCCACGAGCCTTCGCCTGCCGTGGGCCAGCAGCATGCTGAGCGTGGCGGCCACCAGCGCGCGCAGCACGGCCACGCCGCCCAGCGCGCTCCACAGCTGCGAGCCCCCGGCCACGCACACCACGTACCACTGCGGAGGGACATATAACTCAAATAACATCAAGAAAAGTATACCTCATTTAAAATCGGAAAGGGTGTGCAACATTAGCTACCTGAAGGAAGTGCGCGTAGAGAAATCCTTGCTCCAGACCGATGAAGAAGGCGAGCGGTCCGGCGAGGCGCATGCGCGGATCCCTGGCGGCCTGCAGCGCGAGCCGCCAGGGCACCGGGCCCGCGGCCACGCCCCGCGGGCCCCAGCACCACACGGAGCACGCGGCCGCCAGCACGCAGCACGCGCTCAGGGCGTACGGCAGGGCCTCTATGCCCGTCATGGCCTCCCTGCCGTCTATCCCTGCAACATGGACGAGTATAGACAAGTTACCATCTAGTTCACTCGTCCTCTGGAGACAAGACTGTACGATACAATAATTGAGGGATTCAACACGAGTACCTTCTGGTATGTCATCTCCGGGGCATCCTCTCGACCCGCACGCTTCTTCCCTCCACCCCTCCAAATCCTCCTCAGTCTCTATGATCCACGTCGGTTCTGTGACGTTACTCATCTTCCTCGAGTCTTCCCATCCGAAGAGGTTCTCCACTTGGATACTCGAGTTGGCTCCGTACAGCTCAGAGCTGCAGGGCGGAGATAACAAGCAACTAGTGTTATTAAAGTCGGCCAGAATGTCCGGCCGCGAAGAGCTCAGAGACGAAGGAAGCAAGGGCAGAACCAGGGCGGCCAGGAGGAGGCCGAAGTCCCTCGCCGCTCTGGAGGCCCTCGTGAGTCTGCGAAGGAGCGTCCTTCGCTCAGACTGGGAGCTAGGAGCCGGGCCGTGCGGGCCGGGCGGAGGAAGCGTCTGGGAGTTTCCTTCTGTAGCTAGTTCTCCCAAAACGGAATCGTGAGCCAGGACCAAAGGGGTCCAGCATATTCCTGCCGCCAGGTAGGCCGGTACCAAGATGTACATCTGAAAAACATTGAATACGCTCAATAATGCTATATGATTGCTTGGGATCCTGTATCTCATATTGAGAGACCGAAAGCTGCTTCCTTACCTCGGGATAGGCGTGGGCCGCGAAGAAAACAGCCAGCAGCAGGTAGGCGGCGGTGAGAAGGCGAGGGGGGGTGACCACCCGGAGGAGGGCGGGGGCGGTCAGTGCTGACAGGGCAGCCACCCCGTGGAGACCGGCCAGGAGGTGGGGCCCGGGGGGCCATGGACCCAGTGAACCCTGAACACCGCAAGTCATTGGGAACTTTACGAAATATGACATTTTTAGATTTTTTAGATCAAGTTAGTGGAATTGATTTGAATACTGATAATTGTGACATAAATTACTTTTTTAAATGTTGATTGCTTTGATATATACTGTATAGTAAAGTTGGTTACAGCCTTCCACGCTATTATCACTAGGTTTCTAAAAGGCTTTTTTGTTATTTTCCACAACTCAAGAATTCGCTAATTTGTTTACTACTCGTATTATGAATTTTTTGAAAACTGTGCAGAATCATAATTTATTTTCTATATTAAAAAAAAATTAAAACTGTTGTAAAAAGGTGTTAAATACAGTGGACCCCCGGTAATCCGGCCTCTGTCTAATCCGGCCCCCCTGTAATCCGACATGCCTATCTTCACTAATATAGGTAATGCATGGGCACAGGTTGCAACTTGTAAGCTTTGGTCTCGCGTTTCAACAATGTTAAACAAAACAAAAAGATTAATATTTTATGCTTCATAAATTGGTCCATATTATGATTTTTATTCATAGTTATTGATTATTTTATTTTATTATTTCCTAAACTTTAGTTATTCTTTTTTGTAAGTTCTATAACATTAATGACGTTAATTTTATATTAAAACGTAAGCTCTCTATTGTGATGTTTAATTTACTAAATTCGACATACATTTGCAGTATGATTTGTAGTTCAGATAGAATCTTATCATTTTAATCTGTAATTTGTTGGATTACAAGGAACTCTTTTTCAAAAAATTCCAGACTATAGGGGGGTCAAAGGCAGTACTCTATAATCCGACAAATTCGATAGTCCGACACTACCCTGCAAAACGTTTGTCGGATTACCGGGGTTCCACTGTACTGATGAAAACATGCAATTATTATATTTTATGGATGTAGCCTGTTTTTACATACACAAGGACATCTTGAAATACAATACATTATAATACTTCTAGAAAACGAACGTTTTCGTCACTATTGAATAATTTATATAGAGCTTTCTATCATTGTTAAAGAAAAATCAATTATAAGAAGAACTGTTAATGAGAATTGGTTTTCTGGTACAGGCGAGGTGGAATTCTAATTGCGCGAGGAGCGGGTTTGTACCCCCCCTTACTATTATAATACTGGTTACTATTACTAGCTTATAGTGATTTAATGAAGCTAGATGGATTTTGCTGAAGGTGAGAAGCGGGCGGCATTTAAATTTTAACTTCTTGTCATCATTATTGGTCTGTCTCACCTGTGGAAGTGACTTTGTTGAATTATATGTGATGGGTGTGGGGTGTTGAGTATGTTGGAGTTAATGCTGTTCTATGGTGGGTCGGAAGATGTAGTGGTTTGTCAGGGTGTTGCCGGAAGGGAAGGGAGTGGTTGTGAGTGTATGACGGGGATGGGTGGTGAGAGGTGGGCTCTAGCCGTACCTGCAGCGCCTGCAGGGGCAAGAGCGCGGCGGCGGCGAAGGCGCGCGCCGCGCAGCGGCACGCCTCGCCACGCCGCGCGCGCCTCGCTCTCCGGCCGAGGGGGCGCCACGCCTCCGCCCCCGCTGCGCACGAGCCGCCGCACCGAGGCGGCGCCCACGGAGCTGGAGCACGACTCGCGCCGGCGCCCTGCCGCGGCGTGGATCTGGAATAACACACATACAACTCAACATATTAGGTCCTTACATATGAAATCGGCGTTTTGCCGTACTGGCAATTTTGATCTCAAATATCTTCTCTTTGGTTAGGAATTCCAAATTCAAATTTATACAACTATTTACTCAAGTATTTGTGTTTTGAAATTTATAATTCATTTGTTTTTTCCACAATTGTTTTTTTTCTTTGCGTCACTCAGTTTACAAAATGGAAAACTTGAAATATCGCGTTATTTACGAGTACGAGTTCCACCGTGGCACCAGTGCTGCAGAAACGGCTCGAAGGATTAATGATGTGTATGGCAACGGTGCCGCAAAAGAAAACACAGTGCGTTTTTGGTTCCAACGTTTTCGTTCTGGAAATTTCGACCTGCAGAACAAGCCCCGTGGACGGCCGGAGACCAAAGTTGATAATGAAGAATTGAAGGCTATTGTGGAAGCGGATCCATCGCAAACCATGTCCGAGTTAGCTGCAGGCTGCGGTGCTAGTGATAAAACTGTTTCAATCTACTTGAAGCAAATTGGGAAGGTGAAAAAGCTTGAAAGGTGGGTACCTCACGAATTGAGTGAAGCAAATCAACAAACGCGCGTTGACTGCTGCGATGCATTACTCAACCGGCACAATAATGAAGGGATTTTGAATCGAATCATTACCTGTGATAAAATGTGGATCCTGTATGATAATCGGAAGCGCTCATCGCAATGGCTGAACCCTGGAACCAGCCAAACCATGCCCCAAGCGAAAATTGACTCCAAAAAAGTTACTTGTGAACGTTTAGTGGGCTAGTGCTGGTGTCGTTCACTACAGCTTTCTTAAATCTGGCCAGACGATTACGGCAGATGTCTATTGTCAGCAACTGCAAACCATGATGGAAAAGCTAGCTGCTAAACAACCGAGGCTGGTTAATCGCTCTAGGCCACTGCTGCTTCATGATAACGCTAGACCACCACTGCACAACAGACGGCTACCAAATTAGAAGAGCTTCAATTGGAATGTCTAAGACATCCACCGTACTCTCCGGACCTTGCCCCAACAGATTACTATTTTTTTCGAAATTTGGATAACTTCTTGCAAGGGAAATAATTCAACTCCGATGGGGCAGTCCAAACCGACTTCAAAGATTTTATTGATTCCCGTCCGAATGGTTTTTTTAGTAAAGGGATCGATGAACTACCTATGAGATGGCAAAAGTGCATAGATAGCAATGGTACATACTTTGATTAAATAAATATATCATATTTAAAAAAAATCAACTTTATGTTTTTGAGCAACCATATTAGGTTTCAATTCTTCCGACCTTACCGAACATCTCCACAGTTGTATTTCTCTATCTGCACGGAACCACCTGAAGAAGGTAATTATCTTCCAGATACCCATTGCAGAACACTTCACGCGACACAGATCAAGGTCTAAACAACGATTGTACCATTTGAATAAATATAATTATTCTTAGTATTACACATTAATGTAACACTTTATTTTTATTTTAACCAACATGTATCCGTTGTAACCCAAACTTGTTCAATTTTAACCAATTGAGATTTGTGCTTCGAAGAAGGTTGGACACAACCGAAACATGTCTTTTAATAGGAAAAAACAACCAAAAATAAAGTGTTGTGAAAATACAAAGTGTAAAAATATAACATTTTGAATGTATTCAAATACTTGTAGACGAATACTGGATTTTATCCATTGCGGGTTATCATTTTAAGGATTAATTGTATCTCAATAGAGACGAAGATGCAAATTGGAAACAGAATTTGGTGGTCGAGGCGTCTACAGGACTGGTTGGGTTAAGCGCACGCTTTATGTAATACAACATTCCTCATTGCGCCCTTCTTACGACCACCACGTCTGACAATTTTTTGGAAGATGTATATATGCTACAATGGTGGACTACACTTCACATTTTTTAGTTCAATCTACACTAGCGCCA
>JAHDVF020000958.1:0-10451 GCA_022606425.2 Lepidostoma basale
GCCATTATTTTCGTAGAAATTTTTAGAAGAAAATATTTCTAAACCACGGTCTTTTGTATAAAGTATTACAGGCAATGAAAGTGAAACGCCATGAGCAAATTCCCATTCGTGAGCATCAGAAATGTGGTGCATAATCATTTCGCCAACATTGAAGCCTTCTTTTTTTGCTCCGTGTTCGGTAGTTGCTTGATGTTCTGCATGATTAACTTCTTCCGTTGCTTTTTCGTGTTCTTGTGCGAAAGAATATGACAACGTAAGGGCTGAAAAGGCAAGAACTAAGGATAATTTTTTGGAGAATAATCGTAACATATTCAAATTTAGATTGCTGATTGTTGATTTTTTAGTCGTTAACTTTATCTTAAAAACTACTTAATAAGTACGTTTAAGGAAGTAAATGGATTGTTTATACCCTTAAAAACGTCGCAATTTACGACTTAAATTTGAAATTTCAAAAATTGTGTAGCATAAATAAAGTACAAAAAAATTGATAATAAAAAGTTGCTTGTTTTCGATGCCTCGATAAAACTCAACGCCTACAAATAATATGCTCAATAATAAGCGTAGAACGCTGGTTGTGAGGTAAAATGGTGTAAAATTTTCTTGTTTATTGGCCGTTGCTTGTTCTATTAATAAATGAAAAAGAAATGAAACGGCTACAAAAAAACTTAGAATAATCCATCTTTCAGCATGAAGAAAACGACCAAAACCTGCATAAGTAGCCAAAATGAATAGGCAAATAATGATACCTGTTAATAATAATGTTTTTGCCATAGTGCTATTTACTAGGTGGTAGGGTAGGGCGTACTTCAATTTTGCTAGGCAATGTTCGGGCGGGCATATTTATTAAATCTACCACTATTTGTCCAATATCTTCTGGCTGAATTTTCCACGCATCTTTTTCATTTGGCGTATGATTATTAAAATAACTAGCCACCGAGCCAGGCATAATGGTCGTAACTTTAATACCTTCGTTGCGTAAGTCAAGCATAATTGCTTGCGAAAAACCTACTAAGCCAAATTTGCTGGCATTATAGGCAGAAGCCTTTTCAAAAAAATTAGTACCTGCCAAACTCGCAATGCTAATAAAATAGCCTTTGGTATTTTTTAACGCTTCCAAAGATGCCTTAATACTATTAAAAACGCCTGTCAAGTTTATATCAATGGTTTCTTGCCATTCTTCGGGCGTAAGGTCTTGAATTGGGGCAAAATGTCCAACGCCTGCATTGGCAATAAAATAATCTAGTCGTCCCCATTTGGCTAAAACAATATTCACAGCTTCTTGCTGAGAAGCTAATTGCCGAACATCAGAAGCAATGCCAATCGCTGCATTTGCTCTAATTTTATTGAGTGCTTCTATTGCTAAATCGGCACTTTCTTGTGTGCGGCTTGTGATGGCTACATTAATGCCTGCTTTAATAAGCATTTCCGCAACGCCATATCCGATGCCTTTTGAGCCACCAGTAACGAGGGCAATTTTTGTTGTGTTCATATTAGTTTTTGCTAAAATTAAGTAAATGTAAAATTTTAAATATAGAATTTTAAATGTAAAAATATTTTTATAAGTTGTTGATTATAAACAAGTTAAAGAAAATTATTTTGTGGTTATTGTTAAATATTTATGGTTTTCTGACAATTTTTGTGGAATAAATCCGAAAACTCCATACTTTAGCATGGGGTAGCTAAAAAAGATAGCAATGGGATTTTAGTCTTGATTTTTCAAGGCTAACGCCCACACAATTTGTATTTTTTTACCTCAAGCTAAAGCATGGGGTGATAAGAAAATAATTACTCAAAACATTAAAAATTTGCGTAACAAAAATTCAAAATATATAAACCAATGCCCCCGCCACATAGCCCAAAAATGCCAGCCAAGAAACATTTTTGAGATACCAGCCAAAACTTATTTTTTCCATGCCCATAACAGCCACGCCTGCTGCAGAACCAATAATTAAAATGCTTCCGCCTGTGCCTGCACAATAGGCTAAAAATTCCCAAAGGCGGTGGTCGGTGGGGTAATGTTCTAAATCGTACATACCCATGGTGGCGGCTACCAAAGGTACATTATCAACAATGGCAGAAAATAAACCAATTAAAAATACAATAATATCTTGATTATCAATGAGTTGTGTTAATTTTAATGCACTATTTTTTAATATTCCAGCCGATTCTAATGCTCCGATTGCTAGTAAAATTCCTAAAAAAAACAAGATACTGCTTGTGTCAATTTTGCTTAACGCATGGGCTGCCGTGAGTGGTTTTCGCTCTTCTTCGTCTTTTTTGCTGTGCAATATTTCGCCAATTACCCACACCAATCCTAAGCTTAATAATACGCCCATATAAGGCGGTAAGTGGGTAATTGTTTTGAAAATTGGCACAAATAATAAAGAGCCAATGCCTACAAAAAACATAATATTTCGTTCTTTTTCAGTAGTTTCTGCTTCAAATTCATCATTATTTTCTACATCAGTAGTGGATAAAATTTGTTGGTTTTTTAGTTTTAAACTTAAATAAATTAATGGGACTAATAAACAAACTAAACTGGGTAAAAATAGTTGTTTCATAATAGCATTTGCCGAAATTTGACCACCAATCCAAAGCATTGTTGTAGTAACATCTCCCAGTGGCGACCATGCTCCGCCAGCATTTGCCGAAATGATAACAATACCTGCAAAAAGCATCCGTTGTTCGGTATTTTTGATGAGCTTTTTGAGCATCGAAACCATCACAATTGCCGTGGTAAGGTTATCTAAAATAGCTGACAGAAAAAAAGATAACAAGGCAATTATCCAAAGCAAAATTACATAATTTTTAGAGGTAATTTTATCGGTAATAATCTTAAAACCTTGGTGAGCATCAACCAATTCTACGATGGTCATTGCCCCAAGCAGAAAAAAAAGAATTTCAGAAATGCTTGCTAAATGGTGTGATAAATCACTGAAAATGAGTGTATTATGTTTATTTTTAAGGGTAAGAATTGTCCAACACAAAACGCCAACAAGCAAAGCCGTAGCCGTTTTATTGATGTTTAGTTGATGTTCAAATGTAATGGCAAGGTAGCCAAAAATAAAAAGCAGAATAATAGCTAGATTCATGAAATATAAAATGTTTTTCACAAATTTAGCTAAATTTGTTCTCATTAAAGGCATATTTTAGCACTAAAAAATGATATTACTTAAAGGCATACCTTTCCGAAAAATAAATGGCATTACGTTGTTTCCATTTATTTTGGTGCGTCCAAAAAAGCCCGATAAGGTATTGATTAACCATGAAAAAATACATATTTGGCAACAACTCGAACTCTTGGTTTTGCCTTTTTATATTTGGTATGTGGCGGAGTGGCTTTATTATTTCATAAAATGCCGAGATTGGTGGAAAGCCTATCACCAAATTAGTTTTGAGCGAGAAGCCTATGCCAACGACAAAGATTTTGAGTATATAAAAAATAGAAAACTTTGGGCGTTTTTGAGGTATTTTTAATGTCGCTAAAACTAAAAGTTATTAACCCAGTTATTATCATTCGTAATACAATTATAGTAAGAAAAAAAATGTAAAAATAAATTCAAATTCACTACCTTTTTATATAAAAATACTAGAAAAAGCATTATTTTTGAGGACTAAACAACACTTTAACCAATAAAAGATGGCAATGAATCATAAAGAAGTTCTCCAAAAACTTTGGGCAGAATTATACCCAACCCACGCTACTCAACCGCTTGATGCACTCATAAATGACCTCGATAGTTTTAAAAGTAAAGTAACCACCTCCGACGATAGCCAATGGTTTAAAGACGTGGTGGTTTATTCGCTTTATGTCGATTTATTTAATAAATCATTTGATGGCTTAATTGATAAACTCGATTATTTGCAAGAATTAGGCGTAAATTGCTTGTGGTTATTGCCAATTTTGGACTCGCCAATGAAAGATGGTGGCTTTGATATTCGTCGATACGACCGTGTGCGTAAAGATTTATTAGGTTTGTCGGAAGAATCATCTGATGCTGAACAAGAAGCCACTTTTGGGCATTTTCTACAAAAAGCTCGTGAGAGAAACATCAAAATTATCTTTGATATTGCCATGAACCATTGTTCCGAAGAACACGAGTGGTTTCAGGAAGCCATAAAATCGAAAGATAATCCTTACCGTGATTATTTTATTTGGAGCGATACCACCGAAAAATACAAAGATGCCCGTATTATTTTTAGAGGAATGATGGAAAGCAACTGGGAAAAATCAACAACATTGGCTGGCGAAGAACAATATTTCTTGCACCGTTTCTATGATTTTCAGCCAGATTTGAATTACAGAAACCCCGAGGTTTTATTGTCAATGGCTCGCACCTTGCTTTATTGGCAGCAACAAGGCGTTGATGGTTTTAGAGCCGATGCTATTCCGTTTTTATGGAAAGAAGAAAATACGGATTGCGAAAACTTGGAACATACGCACACTATTCTGAAATTTTACAGAGCAGCACTTTCGTATGTAAAACCCGAAACCTTGATTTTGGCAGAAGCCTGCCAGCCGCCCGTAGAAGTAGTAAAATATTTTGCCGATGGCGATGAGTGTCAAGCGGCGTATCATTTTCCTGTAATGCCGATGATTTATAAAGCCATTGCGTTAGGAAACCCTGCACCGATTATCAATATTTTAAATTCAAAAATTACGCCTGCCATTCCAGAAGGTTGCCAGTGGTTTACTTTCCTAAGAAATCATGATGAAATGACCTTGGAAATGATTACCAAAGAAGACCGTGATATATTGAATGAAAATTATTTAAAAAATCCAGCATGGGGTTTTCGAGAAGATGAAGGTATTTCGGCTCGTTTGTCGGAGCTGATGGATTTGAATCCGCATAAAATTGGCTTGGCATATTCCGTGATGTTTACCTTGCCAGGCACACCCATTATTTATTATGGCGATGAGTTTGGTAGAAAAAATGACTTAGCATTTTTTGAAGAAATGAAAGCATTAAGCGGTTATGGAGATTCTCGTTTTTATTGCCGTGGACGAATTAATTGGGACGAAGTTTTGGCAGAATTAGCTGATAATCAATCATTTACGCATAAAGTTTATGACATTGTACATACTTTATTAATTACCCGAAACAAGTCAAAAGCATTCGGCAGAGGTTCGCTAGCATGGAATAAATTATACGATGCAAAGGGCGAAGAAGTAAAAGAATTACTAACGTTTTATAGAACTTACGAAACCGAAAAGGTTTTAGTAATCAACAATTTAACCGAAGAATCAAAAATTGTAATTGTTCAAGGAAACCCAAAAACAGATATGTTAGGGCAACACCTCGATTATACCGCAGAAGGAGAATTAATTGTGAAGCCTTATCAATACATTTGGTTAAATCACTAAAAATATTTGACACAGCTTTTTGGATAATTTTTGCGGTGTAAAATAAAACAGAGATAGAGTATTGCTCTATCTCTACACACAAATAGATATTTGTGGTTTTTATCAAGGGAATTTTCTGCCCTAATGATTTAAACAGGGGTTTCTGAAATTCAAATTTTTTTCTTAACAGAATTAAATGTACTATTACAAAATTTTTGACCTAACCATACAAACGCCTTTTGAACTCAATGAAATACTTGGGTTTAAAACCATAGGAAATACAGACATTGAAATGTATGAGGAGGAGTTTGAATTGCCTGAAATGAAGTTGGTTTCGAATATTCATCGCATGAATATCAATCCATTTTTTGGAGGCAATCTTGATGATGCTTATTTCGATTGGAGTGAATTTGGGGCTTTTCGTATCAGAAATGGGAAAGTTGTTACTTTTAACAAAAAAGCGGCCCAAAGTACGCAACTAAATCACTTTTTATTGACCGAACCTTTGGCTTTTGCCTTGTACCAACGTGGCTATTATTTGCTTCATGCCTCAGCAATTGTATTGCCAAACAAGGAAGTTTGCCTGTTTTTTGGCGAACCAGGAGCAGGAAAATCTACCACGATGGCAACATTTTTGCAAGCAGGTTGTACTTTTCTATCCGACGATTTGGTTGCCATCATTTTCAACGAAAATCAACAGCCCTACGTTCTGCCTGCTTTTCCTAATGTAAAATTGTTTGATTCTGCCATCGAAGCCTTAGCTTTTGATACTACTTACGCTACGCCATTGGTGCAAAATTCGTCAAAATATGGAATCGTTGTAGAGGAAAAATTTCATGAAAATTCCGAGCAATTAAGATATATTTTTTCCTTAGAAAAAAGTAATGCCGAAATATTTAACGTAACAAAAATTGATGGCTTACAAACACATTTACAACCAATGCTACATTTTCCATTGCCGATGCAAGTTTTAGATGAAAATTATAAGGAAGGATTAAAAAAACGTTTTTCAGAAGGTGGTACTATTAATAAGGCAACTATATCGTACAAAATTACTCGCAACGAAAATAATTTTGAGGAGATAAAAGCCTACGTAAAAACGTTTGTTGAAACGCATTCATAAAATGAAAAAAATACAAATTGATGCTTACAAAGCAGATTATGAATTTTTAAAACAAATGATTTTAAATTTTTATAGTGAAGATAGTGGGTGGCTTTGCTTCAAAAATGAATGAAGTGAAAATAAAGAAAACTCTCGAACAAAGTATGCTATTTTCAAGCCAATTGTAAATAAAAGTTTTTAGAAAACACCTACCGAAATTGCTTATGCTATTTTAAGTGCTTATTGGAGCAATGAATACGGCAGTTTTACAACTATAATTGATGAACTTTATATATCGTTCCAAATTATCGGAGGGCGTAATTGAAAGAACTTTTATGAAGAAAAAATATAAGTACGTGAAGTTTTTAATTTAAGTATTTTGCATAAAAAAATCTCGATAGTTTTATCGAGATTTTTTTATAAATAAAAATTTATGCTTATTTTTTTACTGGCGGACAATCTTCTGGGCAACATTTAGAAAATACTTTGCTCAACGTTTTGAATTGTTTGTCGTTTACGTCCATATACGTTCTGCCATCTTGACCGAAGCTAACTTTGCTTTCTTTTACTAAACCTTTATTCAAGGTTAATGTAATTGGAATTACTGCATCGCCTTGTTCTTTCGGGCAAGTGCTTACTGTTTTAGTAGCCATTGCTGTACCATTTACCACCATTGAGTAACTTGCTGCATAAGGAATTTTAACTTTCGCTATACATAAAACTGCTCCATGATTTTTTGTTCCTTGGTTTCTTGCCATGATGATAACATCTTGTGAACCAGCGAACTGACCAGAAACGGTTGTTGAATCTGTTTTAGTACCTGTTAATGTTTGAGGAACACATTTTGGTTGGCAATCTAAAATTTTATCTTCGCAACCAGAGTTGAAACCATAAATGCTAGATGTTTTAGAATGGAAAATATTTCCACAATTTTGCATGATAAATACATTGCAACCGCTGGTTGATTTAATTTCAAAACCATAAAAAGGTTTGCCAAATTTAACCCATTGGTAAGAATGGTTTGCATTACCAATCATACCAACTGTTCCTGCTGGAACTTCGGTTTTGTTGCTTACATTAGCTACTGTAAAAGCAGGGTCATTAAACCCTGAGTAACCTAACGCTCTCCAAATTTTATCTAATTCTTTAGCGTGAGCTGGTTTGCCACGGTACGCTTTTTGAAGATTTGAATACATTTCAACAGACGATTCGCCTACTGTTTTGCCTAATTCAGCAAATTGTTTGCTACTGCCTAAGAAATTAAGCGTAATTGGCTTTTTTGATGATGTTCCAAAAGCTGGGTGTACATTTGCACTGCATTTTGAAGGGATTGCTGCGAATGTTTGAGGACAAGTACGAACATATATGTCATTTCCATTCATGTAAACAGTTTTTGTGCCATTTTGAGCGAGCATTGATAAACTGCTTAGAGCGAAAATTGAAAATGCTAGTAGCTTTACTTTAATAAATTTTTGCATGACTTATACAAATTTGGTTTAGGAAATAAAATTGATGTAAAGATATGAAAATCTTATCAAAAACAAATATTTTATTTGTTTTTAGTTTTTTTGTGTGATTTTAGATGTAGTTTTATAGTTTTAATAGAAATTTTATGTCTGAATAACGCCCACATTATAGCGTTTCAAAATAGGGGCATTATTGGCGGCTTCGATGCCCATTGAAATAATTTTTCGAGTTTCCAAAGGGTCAATTACGCCATCTACCCATAAGCGGGCGGCGGCATAATAGGGGCTTAGTTGCGAATTATAGCGTTCGGTAATTTTGTCTAATAATGCTGTTTCTTCACTTTCTGTAATTTCAACGCTTTTTGCTTTTAATGATGCTTCTTGTATTTGCAACAACGTTTTGGCTGCCGATGCTCCGCTCATTACTGCCATTTTTCCTGTTACCCATGAATAAATTAAACGTGGGTCATAAGCTTTTCCGCACATGGCATAATTGCCTGCTCCATAAGAATTTCCAACAATAAAAGTAAATTTAGGAACTACTGAATTTGCCATTGCCGAAACCATTTTTGCTCCATCTTTTATAATGCCGCCATGCTCCGAACGACTACCGACCATAAAACCTGTAACATCTTGCAGGAAAATTAACGGAATTTTTTGTTGGTTACAATTCATAATAAAGCGAGCAGCTTTGTCGGCGGCATCTGAATAAATAACGCCACCCATTTGCATTTCAGTACCGCCATTTCTGGTTTTACTTTTTACTATCTTTCGTTGATTTGTTACAATTCCTACCGCCCAGCCGTCAATTCTTGCCAAACCGCAAAGTATTGATTTGCCATATAATTTTTTATATTCATCAAATTCAGAATTATCTACCAAACGTTCTATGATTTCGAGCATATCATAGGGTTTTGTTCTGTCTTCGGGTAAAATTGTATAAATTTCGGCTGGATTTTTTTTAGGTTCAACTGCGGTAATTCTGTTAAAACCAGTGCTTGCGTTATAGCCAATTTTAGAAAAAATATTTTTTATTTCATCTAAACAAGCCGCATCGTTCGGAAATTTATTATCCGTAACGCCCGAAATTTCGCAGTGTGTAGTTGCTCCGCCAAGGGTTTCATTATCAATATCTTCGCCAATCGAAGATTTTACTAAGTAAGAACCTGCTAAAAAAATTGTGCCTGTTCCTTCTACAATTAAGGCATAATTGGACATAATTGGTAGATACGCTCCGCCTGCCACGCAACTGCCCATAATTGCCGAAACTTGAATAATCCCTTCGGACGACATGATGGCGTTATTCCTAAAAATTCGTCCAAAATGCTCTTTATCTGGAAAAACTTCGTCTTGCATCGGCAAATATGCTCCCGCCGAATCTACTAAATAGATAATTGGCAAACGGTTTTCCATCGAAATTTCTTGGGCTCGCAATGTTTTTTTTGCTGTTATCGGAAACCATGCACCTGCTTTTACGGTGGCATCGTTAGAAACAATTACACACATTCGTTCTGATACATAGCCAATTACCACTACTACGCCACCGCCTGGGCAGCCGCCTTCCTCTTTGTATAGCCCGTCGCCTGCAAATGCTCCAATTTCGATAGTTTTTGAACCCTTATCAAGTAGGTAATCAATTCGTTCACGGGCGGTCATTTTGCCTTTTGCTTTATGAGCTTCAATACGCTTAATACCGCCACCTAGTTTTACACTTTCGTATCTATTCTGTAATTCTTTTAGTAATTCTTCCATTTTAGCACAGTTTTTGCCTATTTTTTGTTAATATAGCGGAATATTCCTAATTTTTCTGCAAAAATGAAAGTTTTAAATTAAATTCATCAATTATTTTTTCTAAAAATAACTAGAAATACTTTTTTATATCAACAACAAAACCAACTATTATTATGAGTGAGTTAGCAGAAATAGAAACTGATGAACAACTTGAACTGATTCGCCAAAGTGCCAAAGATTTTGCCGAAACTTATATTCGCCCGCATATCATGGCGTGGGACGAAGCTCAAATTTTTCCTGTTGATTTATTTCATAAATTAGGCGAGCAAGGTTTTATGGGTATTTTAGTGCCAGAAATTTATGGTGGTTCGGGTCTTGGCTATCAAGAATATATTACGGTTTTAGACGAAATTTCTAAGGTTTGTGGTTCAATTGGTTTATCGGTTGCAGCTCATAACTCGCTGTGTACCAATCATATACTAACATTTGGCAATGAAGAGCAAAAGCAAAAGTATTTACCAAAATTAGCCACTGGAAAATGGATAGGAGCATGGGGCTTAACCGAAACTGGCACGGGTTCTGATGCTGGCGGAATGGCAACAACTGCCGTAGAAGACGGTGATTATTTTGTATTAAATGGCTCAAAAAACTTTATAACGCACGCCATAAGTGGCGATGTTGCCGTAGTAATTACGAGAACAGGCGAAAAAAATAACTCGCACGGCATGACCGCTTTTATCATTGAAAAAGGTACAGCAGGTTTTTCATCTGGCAAAAAAGAAAATAAATTAGGAATGCGGGCTTCTGA